>JAYJMB010024444.1:0-39498 GCA_036873735.1 Pouteria campechiana
GGGGGAGGTGCTGCCGAAATTTTTATTAAAAATTGTACATCGGCCAGCACATTTATGGATCAATATGTAGCAACCATTGGCCAGGGGTGGTGTGGGCCGGCGGGGTGCTACACTTATCACAAGAATCAATAAATCACAAGGTAGCATCTATCTTTTCTTCTAACTCATGTGCAATGGTAATAAAAAACCAAGCATATATTAATGATCACTAAGAGAGAATCCATTGATCCAACCTATTCACTTTAGCATAATTGCTCTCTGATTTTCCTAGCTAAGTCATCAAAAATTAAAGCTCATCTAAAAAATTATACCCAAATCTAAAAAATGTTGCCCAAAACTGAATGCAAATCCCCAAATGCCCCAAACTTAAACTAAACATTGTCCTCATTGTTAACAAAAACACATAAGGGGGGAAAGAAACTTCCTTGTGGGCATGTATTCTCCTCTGATGGTGGACGAAGGTTGCTCTGGATGGTGGAAAGACACTTTTGATGGACTCAAGAAGGGATTTTTTGGAATTAAGAAAACCAAAAAGAACCTAAGTAAAACAAAAGAAGAACTAAAACATCTTAAGAAAGAAGGGATGAGAAGTAGTTCCAATTTATAGTCTTTAGCTAGACTATCTCCTTCTTTACTCAACATCTTTGAAGTCGATTTTGGCTTTTGGGTGCTCAAGTTCTTCAAATCTTGGTATTAGCTTGTGCTCAAGAGTCGGTTGCTCTATTGAAGGAATTTCTTGAGAAGGGCCTTGTTCCAAATCCTCAAAATATCTCCATTTATTTGGACCGCAAGAATCAAGCCATTGAACTTTCTTGAAGAGTAGATGGAATAGGATGAGTTAAACTTGCTTTCAAAGGATCTTCTAAATTGCCAAATTGTTGAGACACTAAGGCATTGATTTCAACAACATGAAAGCAACTATCTCTAGCTCCTGAATATTTGATTTCATTAAAGACCTTGAAAATCACCTCTTCTTCTCATACTTAAAGCTTTAACTCACCCTTTTGGACATGTATCAATGCTTGTCTAGTTTCCAAGAAGGGACTCCCTAATATGATAGGGACATCTTTATCTTCCTCCATATCTAGCACCACAAAATCTGTAAGAAATATGAATTTATCAATCTTTACAAATACATCTTCAATGATGCCCCTAGGATGCTTGATGGATCTGTCAGCCAACTGTAAAGAGGTGGTGGTGGGTCTTGCTTCACTTAACCCAATCTCCTTGTAAATTAACAAAGACATTAGATTAATGTTAGCATCTAGATCACACAATGCTTTCTCATACATGGAATTTCCAATAGTAATTGGAATGTTGATGCTTCCTGGATATTTAAGTTTTTAAGGCAACATCCTTTGAATGACAACACTACATTCTTCAGTAAGAGCAACCATCTTATACTCTTCCAACTTTCCCTTATTTAAAAGTATGTCTTTCATGAACTTCACATAACTTGGCATTTGTGTAGGAGTACTAGCGAATGGAATATTGATGTGAGGCATCTTGAAAACTTTCATAAATTTTGGCAAATTGCTTTTCCAGATTACTTTTCTTAACCTACTAAGGGAAGGGTATGGTGATAGTGGGCTACTGAGGAGGCAGTGGTTGGGGTTTAGGAAGAGCTTCCACTTTCTCTTAACCTTCTAGCTTGGCGTTTTCATTGCTCAATGGAGGCTCCATTTCTTTCCCACTTCTCAAGGTAATCACTTTGCATTGTTCTCTTGGATTAAGTTTAGTGTGGCTAGGCAGATTTTCTTATTAGTGATTGCTAATTTTGATATCATGTGATAAATATATGCTCAAAATAGTGGAAATTATCTTGGCATGAGTGGACAACAAGTTTTGGCGCCACGAGTCCAGCATGCAGCGCCGCGGCGCCAATGCGATTCATAAGTGCAAAAACTTGATTGTTTGGGTATTTTTCATATTTTATGTGCAAAAATAGTTAGAGAATCCATATGAAGTAAAACCTAACCCTAATTAGGGTTATTTAAGGAGGTTTTAACACATAAACTAGGCACTTTTGAAGACTTTTGGCTTGGGAACACATTTCTCTCTTTTCTCTTCTCTATTTTCTGTCTTTGAGTTTTCTAGCCCTGCATGGCTAGATTTTTATACTTGGTTGAAAGAAATTGAAGCCTCAAAATCAATAAATTATGAGATCTAAATTATTTTCCTTGTTCAATTTATGCTTTGATTATTGAATCTTCCTCTGTGCTTATGTTCATGATTGTTGCATTTAATTGCTAGGAAGGTCTACTACTTTATTATGCATTATAATCTAGTACTAAATCAGATATCAAATCCATAATTGTTTGATCTCTCTAATTTGTAAAGAAACTAAGATTTAATGATTTGTTGCATCAGAAGTTATTGAATCTTAGGAAGAACATTTAACTGAATTAAATGCAACCGCTTGTGCTTGTGTTGTTTAGCTTCACCAATCTTTATGAATCTTAAAGCTACTACTAGATTAAACCTCTAGTGCTTATCCAGAGTTATTTAGTAGTTAGGGTTAATTGGAACGCTTATTTCTAATTAACTATGGAGAATGATGAAAGATAGGAAAAATAGTTCCAATGGTGAATATTCAAAGTGTAAATTGATTTATATTTTCATCAATGATCAGTTATGAGATTTTGATGGTGGATGTTGGCTTGGACTAATGTTTGTTTCTTTGATTCATTTTGATATTTAAATTTGAATTATGCTTGTTCACATCACATAAAACTAGGCTAGATACTCTTTGTGGGATTGATCCTTACTTGCACTATTACAAGAAAATTTTAAGAGTAAAGGTTTTAAATTTGGTTGCTTACGATAGCACACCAGTTTTGCATCTTATTAGTTGAAGGAAAACCATGTGAAAAAGGAACAAAAATTGAAATGAATAGCAAAAATAAAAAGAAAATGTCAAAGCAAAACTAGAATTATTTATTTTGATACTAGCAATAACAAAATTCATCAGCAATGGTGCTAAAAACTTATTGAGGATTTTCCAAATGCAAGTATACATGTCACGAACAAGTAATAAAGTAGAAGTAAGATATCATTCTCATCATGACTAAGTTTACCAACTACAAAATTAGCCAAACTCTAAGCTTTGTTTCAAAAATTAAATAATGGTATGAAGAAAGAAAAGAAAATATAAACTAACAGAGCTTTGATAGGAGTATAGATCTACATAAGTAGAGAATCCATGGTTGAGACATCTAAGGGTTTCAAGTTTGCCGAATTAATCCAATTCAGTTCTCATCCACTTTAATCAATTAAAGTTTATTCCTATGTTGATAACGACTGTCTATTTTTAAATTTTTATTCTTTCTTAACTCATAACAATCTATCTTAGTTAGCAAATTTCCTACATTTCGGTGAAAATTTTAAACTAACCAAGATGCATTAAGAGTAAGAAATTCATGGTGTTACATAAGCCTCATGGATATCTTTATCATGACAATCTTTTAGTGTTTAACTATAGTATAATTCAATTATCACTTCTCAACCTCCAATTGAATCACAAATCTTGTAGAAAGGATTCATACACTTTCTCGAGCATTAAACTCAAATTAAACACTCTATATAGATAATGAATAAACATCAAATAATTAAAATAAACAAAAATAACTATTCATAATTTGGCTACATCATTGCCCTAAAACAAAGATTTTAGCTCATAATGAAACTAAAAGAAATCAAAAACATTATCTTCAACATGATTGGAAAAAGATAAAAAGAATTTTAAAAAGAATTGAGAAAGATAAGAGAATGAATCTGTCTCCAGGCAGCACTCCCTTCTCTTCATAGCAATCCCTCCTCCATATCTTCTCTTTTGCTTGAAAAACTCTCTCTCCTACTTAAGTCACTTCCTCCCTCTCTTTTAGACATACAACCCTCTTTAATAACCCCAAATTAAGGTTTGTTTGCACTCCCAATACATACTTACATTATATTTTGTGCACAGAATATGCAAAATTCTAAAAATGTTAACTTTTTGCATGCCATGGGTGCTGTGGCACCCACTTGGGCATTATAGTGTCCAGAATCCATCCAAATTTTCACCATTTTCCAGCAAGTGGGCATTGGGTGCCAAAATCTATCTATATCAGACTAGGTTTGGTATTTTTGCCATAAATTTCTCACATGATGTTCAAATCATATGATTATTGATGCGTTTGAAAGATAATTTAAAGGGATACAACTTTCATGTTGAACACTTCCTTCAAATAAGCCTTTATATGTGCCAAATATTTCCTACAAGTGATGCCTTTTTCATATTTAGCTCATTTTTGATAGGTTTTGATACCTAAAACAAGAACTAACTCCATTAAGTGCAATATGTAATCAAATTTGATTATAAACCACTAAAATTTTATCAATTAAAGATCCAAAACCTTTAAATTTAGGTATTAAAATATGATAAAATATGAGCTTTTCTTTCCTTCAAAGATATTTTAAAAACATAGCATAAAATTAAAGCTTAAAAGTAAACAACTTTCTTAGTAAATTCAAGTCAAACACTTTTGTTTTAAAAATTCAATCCTTATATCTTCAAGTTGATCATATAGGATTTGAAAACAACACTCATGTACAACACTTTTTATATACAATAATACTAATGCACGTTATATATATATATGAGTATCATGAACATTTTATCAACACACATTTAGCCCAGTGTTGGGTACCCTTTCAATGAGTATTGCCAGGAATTATTTTAGCTCTATGTAACCATGCTACACCCTCAATAAACTCTCTCTACAATTATTATAATTCCAAATGATCTCATTAGCATTAATCCACTTTGACTACACCGCTTTCATAGCAAGCCCTACACACAAGCATTCATCTTGACACTCACTTGAGCATCATGCTTCATATATAATACTTAGAGTCATGCAAAATGCAATGTAAAAAGACAAAAAGATAGTAATGAAAATCAAATAACACATATCGATATAATTGTGAAATATATAAGATAATTTTTATTGTGTTGTTCTCAATTAATTACACTTATTTATGTACGTAAAAAAATTATATGTTCACATCCTAGACCATGAAATGATTCTAGTTATATCTTTATAGAGAATGAAAATCCTTGATTAAAAAGAAAATATAATGCACGTAAAGATCTAAAAAGAACCCTCTTTAAGTGTTTGTGCATCGCTAAGCACATTGTGATAGCTTGATATTTTAGGATTATCTTAAGACAATGGGAAGAGAGGATGATATGGCTCTAGATTAGGTTGGTAGATACTAAATTAACTTAAAAAATGAGGTGCTGTGATCCTCATTGTTTTATCTTGGGAAGGATTCAAGAGTACATGATCTCTTTATTTTTATATTTGAAGGAAACTAAAAAATTAAGTAATAAGCTTGATTGACTTTCCTTGTAACCATAGGAAGCCTAGGGAGGATAGGTGAGTCACAATGGGATTTAACTCAATGAGTGTTGTAAATTCAACTATCTCATATTCTAAAGAAAAGTCTAGGAAGAATGGGACTATGTAAACCTAGAATTTGGATAATTCAGCTATTTTATATTCCCAAAAGAACTTAAGAAGAATAGGACCAGGTAGGCTAAGTGCTTTGGATTCAGTGAGTCACAACTCAAGGACTAAATAAGGACTCATCTCTCTCAATTAGTCAAAAGAAGTTTAGTAAGAGTGAGACCAGGTTGACTAGGTTTAACTTAATGAGCCATGCTTGGGTGACTTGGTAAGGATTGGTTTTAGTACTAGAATGGATTTTCTAGGGTTAACTTTATGATTTATGACTTGATTTTAGACTTAGGCAAATTGGATGATTGGATGAGTAGTGTTTACCAAAATCTTGTGGAAACTTGAAAGTAGATAATCTTTGCCATTTAACCTGTAAGAGATTGTAGATGTAAGTTACAAGTGACATGTTTATGTTGATTGGACTGGTTTGACACATTTGGATTAAGCTTAATCATGCTGAGATTAAGAATAATAGTAGTTAATGATATTTCTAAATCATCTCCCTTCATGGAATTGGAATGGTAGGAAAGAACCATGTCATCATCTCCCTTGATCTATGGTCGATGATTGTTGTGTGGGGCCCACTAGTTTGGAAATTATAGGTTTACAATTTCATCTTCCTTGTTAGGAAGCTTAACCTTAGATTCCTTGTCATCACATGGTTAGGATCAAGAAATATTCTCTCTACTTTGGATCTTAGAGATTTATGACTTAGGCAAAATTGAGAGGGAGAAGCTAATCTTACCAAATCCACCATTAATGGGAATTGGAGAGTTCTGGAGCTTTATTAATGGGGTCATCGTTAAATAGGATAGATTTTTACGATTCTAGTATAACAATTTCAGGATTCTTAGAGAGGAGAAGTTCACTTGAGAAGTCATCTTCTCCACTTGCCTAAGCCAAGAACCCACTCTTAATGGAGGTTAAGCACTTTGAGAACTTCATCGCAAAACCCATCAATAGAGTCTTTCTAATTTTAGGTTTTAATTTGTTTCACCCTTAGAACTTTATCATATTACATCCCATTGCTCATTAGGTTCATAGTTCTAAACTTTGAGCTCTAATGGTAGCCATGCTCTTAGCTTGCAGTACCACTATATGATGGGGGAAAGGAAACACACCAAGCATCATGGTAAGGCCTTGCCAAGATTGTCAAGATAACATGGCAGCTATGGCGGCCATTAGAGCAATGAGGCACATTTGCCTCATGAATGGAGAGTCCTCTATAGTTACCCTTCACTTTAAGCTCCAAAGAAAGAAGATTATCCCTATGCTTTTGGGATTCCATGCCTTTTTTGTACATGTCTGGAAGCTGAAGGCATTAATGGGATAGATTTGTCAACTTTTAGCAACTTAGAAGTTGAAGGAAGCATTGAAAACTAAGTTGGCAGCTTCCAGTAGCATTTGAAAGCTTTTAGCAATGCTTGGAAACTAGAGGAAGGATTGAACAAGTTGGTAGCTTTTAGCAACATTTGGAAGATTTTAGCAATGCTTGGAAGCTAGTGGAAGCATTGAGAATTGGCAGCTTCCAATAGCATTTGGAAGCTTTCAGCAGCAAATTTAAATAAGTTTGAAAGCTGATTAGTCTAGAAATATTTTCTCATCATCTGACTACTTGGTCAATAACTTTAAATCTTTAGATATTGATTGCAACCTCCAAATAGATTAGTTAGCAATGTTAAGGTGATCCATGTGACATTTAGCAATCCAAAACAACTTCTTTAGGTGCTTAGCAGCCACCAAATTTAGGTAGCTTTAGAACTATTGGAAACTTGTGAACCTGGATAGCTACAAGGCTACTTGAATTTGGCTTGACAGCTGTTGAATGTTGGTTGAAAGCTTCTAAATTTTGGATAGTTTTAGGATGGCTTGAAAGATGTTTAGGCATTGCTGAAATTAGGCAGCTCTGGAGTGGCTTCAATGATTTTAAAGCATTATTGAATTTTGGAGAGAAAGGTGCTAAATTTGGATTAATGTAGTTGTTCTGAAAGATAGCAAGGTTGATCATTTAGAGACAACAACTTTACAGAGTTTGGAAGATGACAATTTTAGCAAAATTGACATTTAATTGCAATTGTTGGTACTTCCAAGCTGGAATTGAAATAAGTTTTGCTTTTACTTGTTTCATGCTAGAGATACAATAGCAATGGAATTGATTAGAACACTATTAATGTTAATAAATGAACAAGGTTCCTTTCTTAGCCAAGCTTGAATTTTATGTTGGAGGTTGAGGGGTGTATCCTTGCATTGGAGATTTGGAAGATGGCTGTATCAGTAACTTTGAATAGTGGATGTTGGAAGTTGCTGAATTACAAAGCTTACATTGAAAATCAGCACCATTGGGTATTTAGCTATGTTTTCTTGAAAGTTAATGGTATTATATATGTAATGTCATTAGTAGCTTTGGAGCTTTACTTAATGTTGAAGATACAACATCATTGGGGCTATTTGGATGTTAATTGCAACATTGAAATGAACCAGCAATGTTCAACCATTTAAGGTAGCACATTTAGCCTGATTTGGAGGTGGTTGGGGTGAGGAAACTAAAGGCTGACAATATGAACATTACTAGGTAGCGTTGAGCACTTGGAGTGCATTTTGGATGCTAGAAGCTAACGGTTGCTATTGGCTATGTGCGGGCAGTGTGTTTGGACACTATTGTGTTTGATTGAATTAGCAATGTTGTTGAACCCTAGTTGAATCTATTTCTAATGTGTTGAATGCAACATTTCCATCAATATTGTATTGGCTCTTAGCTACTATTGAAGGTAGCTATTGCTAGAGTGGAGTCACTTGGCGACATCTGATGGTAGTGACATTTGCTACATGGATTCCAATTACTACTAGCACTAGGGAATTGAGACCATTAGCATTGGGCAAGTTGGAAGCTGACATAATTTTTTGGTGTTAAAGCTGCGTTAACTAGCAGCATTCATGTTTTGGGATTTGGTGAGCTTGGACTTGGTTATGGCTATCGGATATACTTGGCTCAACATTGCATGTCAACAACATTGGTCAGCCATTACCATGAGCACTAAAATTTGGTTATTTAGTGACATGGACTCCATTTAATTGAAACATCATTAGAGGCTATTGATGTAATCATTGAAAACTTTTAATATTGATCCAACAAATTGGATCACCCAACATGCATCATATGTTTTTATAAGCTCATTTTCACAACATAAAAGATTTACTCAATTTCATCAAATCAATTTGCAATAAAATATATAAAGCCAATATTTTTTTTTTGTATTTTAAATGAAAAAATTCAGTAGTTATAAATTATCAATTTATAATAAAATATTTCATAACATAACCCTCTGCAAATGAGTTTTGGATTTAGTTTACGTGCCTTTGGGTTTGCTTGGGAAGCTAATCTTTCTGTTATCGCTTTAGCTAAATATTTTCTTTTGTTTTCTAATTTAAATGCAAACATAGAACATGCTAAACTTAGTGATTAACATCTTCCTTTTCATCATTTCATTATTATTATTAAAGACTCATCATTTATTTATGGGGATCACATCTCCATCAAATGAAAAGAAAATAAGTTTGGGGGTGTGGTAGTATATAGCCCTAGGATTGGGGGAATCACATTTTGAAGAATTCAAAAGAAGATAAATTTGAGGAATGTGATAGTAATATAGCCCACCAAAAGAAAATAAGAAAAGTAAAGATGGAAAGAATGAAAGTAAAACATCATATGCAAATCTATTTTAGTATCTCTTAATTTGTTAATTCATAAGGTTTTCATTGAATATGACTTACTTAGTTGCATAATTTAATTTAAGTATGAAGTGATTTAGATTGGAATGACTATAACTTTTGCACATGCACCAAAAGTTGAAAGTAGATAGGATGATGCTCAAGTTGAAATTCTAGATGGGGATGATATTTCAACATTTTCTTCTAAGAATGTTGATTTTATTGAGGTCTTATGATGATGAACTTGATCAATGTAGTGTTTGTGTCTCTTTTTATTCTCTGTGTTTTGCTCGATGATGAGCAAATTAATAAGTTGGGGGGTATTTGATGAGCTCATAATCCTCTATATTTTAATACCTAAATTCACATACTTTAGATCTTTATTTGACATAATTTTATTGGATTATAATCACATTTGATTAGATATTATACTTAATGGTGTTAGTTGGTGTTTAAAGTATCAAAACATGGCAAAAAGTAGTTAAAAATGAAAAAGCATCACTTTGAGGACATTTCTAGTATAGATCAAGTCTGATTTAGGAAATATGTTTAACATAGAAGTTTCATCCCTTCAAGTTGGCTGTCCAACAAAATCAAGAATTATAGAATTTGGAGATCAAATGTAGAAGTTATGGCCAAAACACTACAACTGTCTTAGACTTTAGACCAGCTAAATATGACAAAGGAGTCACTTGTAGCTGATTTTTGGTATACATGGAGGATGATTTTAAGGAAGTGTCAATATGAAAGGTTTGGCCCTTAAAATTATCTTTCTAATGCATTAAGAATCACATAATTCAAATATCATATGTAAATGTCTATGGTCAAAATAATGAATCTGTCTCTGGTGAATAGAGCGCTGGGCAAATGATGCAAGGAGTGTGGGCAGTAATTTAGGTGCCGCAACATTATAACTTAACCCTAAAGAAGAATTACAAAGGGGGGCTTTTGGGGAAACTTCAGGAGGTGTGTTTTTGGGTTTTTAAGAATCTTTTGGAGAGGCAATAAGGGGGAAATAAAGGAGAGAAGAAGAATTGGAGGAGAAGGACTTCAAGATAGTGCAAAGCTAGAGGAAGATCATCAACCCAGAGTTTTATCTTTCTTTCTTGTTCTTTGTTTACCATCTAAATCATGTTTAGAATGTTTCAAATTATTTTTATTATCATTATGAGTAGCTAAACTCCTCCTTCTAGAGGGGAGATGGATCTTATTTGGATGTCATGGAATGATTGAATAGTTATATTGTTGAGAATTCTTATTGTTTATTTATGATGCTTTATTCTTAATGCTTTCAATTTATTGGTCATCTATTGAATGATTTTATATTTGGGATTTGACAATCAAGGGAGATAATCCTAAATAGGATCTAGGCATCATAACATGAAATTTTAGATGACTCGAGAGAGCTTCTAAGTTTTATAAAATTGTTTAATGAGAATCATAAATCTTAAAGTGTTCTTAATCTTCTGATTTATATAGGGATATCTAAATTGGACTTTTAGGAATAAATACTGACTCGGCACTCAGGAGAGGGAGTTGAGTAAATTAGGATTATTGATTTATAAACTAATAGAATGATCAATGTATAATGAGTTGAGATCACCATGATTAAAGCATATATGAAATCAATCCTCTAGAGCTCCTTTATCTTGATTTCTTCCCACCAAAGTCCATTTACTTCTATTTCTTGTTGAAATTCTTATTATTTGACTTTTCAAATAAGTTTAGGATTATTTACTACAATAGCTAGTGACTAACGGAAATATACAATCCTTGTGGAGACAACACTCTCTCATCACTATACGACAAAACTTGATGTCGTACACTTACGGCATAATTTGCAACAAACAATCCTATTCAAAATTACCTCTCTCAAGCATCAAATCCCAAATATAAAATCTTTCAATAGATGGACAACAAATTGAAATTATTGAGAAGAAAACATCACAAATAAATAAATAAATAATCTCAATACTATAATTAATTAATCACACCATAATAACCATATAAGATGCATCTCTTCGCTAGAAAGAGAAGTTTGGCTACTCATAATAATATTAAAAATATTCTAAGTATTATAAACATGAATCAAATAATAAAGGAACAATAACAAAGAACAATAAAACTCTGATTAAATGTTGATCTTCCTCTAAGCTTTGCACCACAATTGCTTCTAATCTTGAAACCCTTCACCAAAAGAACTTTGTTTATGTGTTGCGTCCTAACTCTCTCCCAAGTTATTCCGCATTTTCCACCTTGAAACCTCTTTAGATAACCCAATTTATCATTTTCTTGAACCTACAAATGGATTCTCAAAGTTATTTTGTGTGAACAACATAAAATTGCTAAAATTAGATAGTTCTATCACCCTTGTAATCGCTTTGTACTTGCACTACAGTGCCCAACTGGACACCAAAAACAACATTTAGTATTTCTATCATAATTTTCTCATATGATGTCAAAATGATGCTATTATTGATGTGTTGGAAAGATAAGAACAAGGGCTAAAATGTTCATGTTGAAAATTTTTCCAAATCAGCCTCCATCTATTCTAAAAATTGAATAC
The DNA here is from genome assembly GCA_036873735.1 of Pouteria campechiana. NCBI lineage: Eukaryota > Viridiplantae > Streptophyta > Magnoliopsida > Ericales > Sapotaceae > Pouteria > Pouteria campechiana. The sequence goes on from JAYJMB010024444.1 coordinate 11,776, forward strand.
AAGTGATGCCTTTGTCATATTTAATAATTTTAATGCCTGAAACAAAAACTAACTCCATTAAGCACAATATATAATCAAAACTAATGAAATTAATATCAAATGAGGATCCAAAATATGTGAATTTAGTTATTAAAATATGATAAAATATGAGCTTATAAAATACCCCCAAACTTAACTTTTGATGTTTCTTGAGCAAAACAACATTTATATTTCATGAGACATTTAGGATAACCTCTCTTAAACAATCAAGTACATGCTAGAAAAATTACATATGTAGACACAACTTAGAAATTATTCAAAATACTTGCCAAGTAATCTCATGAAACTCTTGTCAGTATTACTATATGTAAGGCCTTGAAAATTTTGAAAAATATAAATTTTTGCTACTGTAAATTTTTGGTGATTTTTGCTGGTCCGACTTGCTATATAACTAAATTTATGAGGAAATTATTACAAAAATATATTAAATTGAGTGTAGTATTAATAAAAATATTAGTATGATGTTGGAAATACATTAAATATGTTAAATAAAAGATTTAAGTGAAAACAAAAATGAATTTAAAGCAGTAGAATGTTGAAGGTGTAAATTCAAAAAAATATTAAATTTTATCATGGAAAAGTAGTAAACATTGATGAAAAATACATATTAATATGTGAATGCTAGGGACATATATTAATCAATGATTTACAAGTGAAGAAAAATAAAAAATTGCACGTGGGAAGCCAAAAAATAAAGTTGTCAATAATTTTTGGTTAAAATCAAATTTAATTAAGAAATAAGTAATAAAATTATATAAAAATTATATTTAATGGATGTTTAATTAGTTTGAATATGTGATTTATTAAATGAATGATTTACATGTGCCAAACATGAGGACTAGATAGGATTTTGAAAATCAAAGATAAGTGCATGAGTATAGAATTAAGTCGAACATGGACTACCAATAAAAAAATCAATATAAATATCAATGTAATAGCTATCCCCATCTTCTCCCAATGTGCAAGCATTTCCCCATGCCTCTTCAATGTGGGTTCCCCCCATCATCCCAACTTGCGAATTTAGTGAATTTTGCTTCAAATGATCACTAGTAAGTGTTGATTCAAGTGGTTAGCGGCCCTAGTTCCTAATTCTCGTGGATTAAATGAGTGACAGCCCCTTAAATTTGAAGATTGGTTACTATTTAGTAGGATCCATTATAGGAGATTGAAGATTAAGATAAGTGTTTAATGTACTTTACATGTTAATGATGTTTAGGAAGAAAATTCATGCAAAATCATGTGAAAAAATTGATGAAAAATCAAACCCTAAATCATTAGGGTTGCTAGAAATTTTAAAAGGGGATATGGGGCTATAATTAAAGTATTTGATACATGATTAATGACTGATTAAAATTAGTTAGGAATTAGTAATTAAGTGTATAGCTAGTTCCACATTAATGTTGTTTTTAATGAAGTGTAATGCAATTTTTCCCATTGATTAGGTTGTAAGTTTGAAAAGAGATTAACACATTATTAAGGGTGTAAATTGAAGTGTAAGGGCCATGCAAATTACTTAATTAATTAAGGTAGGCAGGTAGGTATTTTAAATTCAATTTGATTCCTTTGAATGATTGCAATTTGAGCACTTGTAATTTAAAATTTTTGTACATGAGTTATATGATTTTAAACATGCATTATCTACCCCATGCAAATATAATTAATATATTGAAGGAAAAATCAGATGGAATTTGATTGAACAGTGCACTGATAGAACACCTTACCAAGTACCCCTCTTGAGGTTGATTAAAAACTAATTTAGTGATGTCATTTTGAAAAAATAAAAATATTTGTTAACATGATGGGGCTAGGCCATGACACCATTAAAGGCTTTACTCCTTTTCATGATGTATGATGATGTATATTATTGGATGGATTTTGCGATTTATATTAGATATGTATAATTATTTAGTTGTACATCATCTCATTTTATGGTGTGGGTGTATATAGTTTGACAGCTAGGGCACAGTGTACCTCGATCTTGGTCTGTGGGTGCTGTGATGATGTGTGTTGTGGAGGCAATAGTTATATAGTTTGCATAGAAAATTGTTGGGCCTAGAGGCGGTCATATTATATTTGCATATTTGAGGGTATTTGTTATGTAATTATTGTAGTTTAGCATGTTTTATATAAAAAAAATAGTCATAAATTAGGGGAGACTATCAGAATTTTCTCTAAATTTACCACTAGTGATGCTCTAGGGAGGAGGGGCGTTACAGGTGGTATCAAAGTCTGATGCACCCAAGGTGATATAAGTGTGAAATATGATTGTTGAATCATTAAGTAATGACATGCTTAGGTGGCATTAGTATATTTTAGAAACATGGGGGAGCATTAGCTTAGCCTATAAACATAAGCCTTTCATTTTGAGCCATTGAACTTGAGCAAGTATGATGATGCATGTGTATGACTTAGAAATGCAATATTATGTAGATATATGACCTGAGAATGTGATATTATGTAGTAATGGTAACCAAGAGGCGAGTGGACAAGGGCAAAGCACCCATGGTGGAGGAGGAGCCACCAAGGCAAACCACTTAATCCTAATACATAAGTGTGGTGATTAAAGAGGATCGGAGCGAGCAGAGCCAATCGACTAGAGGCAGTGGGGCAGTGGCTCGAGGCCAGCCTCTAATGAGGTGGAAGAAGAGGTTATTCTAGAGCTTGAGGTGAGGTAGTAGCCAAAGACTATATAGGAGCCAGTAGGAGCCGATGGTACAGGAATAGGAACCGGAATAGAGTTTGCTGTCATGATGGCAATGGTAGCCAGCCTCACCCAAAAAGTGCAGGACTTCATACAGGCTCAGAGGAGACAAGCAGATGAGCCTACTTGCATTGTTAGACCTGCTAGGAGGCCGAACCTTGTGCCAGAGTTGATAGTGGAAGTGGGCCAAACTTCGCAGATGCACAAAGATCGGTGGTTAAAAATGAATGCCTTCCACAATATGAAGCCTCCAGTATAAAAGGACAGAGTGACTATAGGGTTGTGGATGACTAGATCTTTGAGATAGAGAAGGTGTTCACCTATATGTAGTGTCTGAAGGAACACAAGGTGTTGTATGCTATCTACCAGCTAGAGGGCGAGGCCAAACGCTAGTGGAAGATGGAAAGGGTGACCTTGCCAACTGCAGGAGTTGGTCTGACATGGGAAGAGTTCAGAGATAGCCTCTTCTGCCATTATGTACCTGCAAGTGAGAGAGAAAAGCAAATGACTGAGTTCATGACACTAGTGCAAGGGAGGAGACCTATGGCAGAATATGATGAGCAGTTTTGCTCCTTAGCTTGATTTGTACCATGGGCCCAAGTAGACTTCGTAGAGGCAGCCCAGAAATTTCAGGAGGATTTATGATGGAGCATCAGGAAAAATGTGGCCCAATTTATGCTCACCATATATGAGAATATTTTAAAGTGGGCCTGAATAGCTAAGAGAGAGGAAGAGGAACACTCGAGATTTCAAGAAAGGTGGTGCACCCAAGCAGGTGACTCGGGCTAAAAGAAGAAGCCTTGTACTAAGACAAGTAGTGGTGTCACCTTAGAGAGAACTTGTCCTAATTGTGGCCAACCTAGACATCTAAGGCCACAATGCCTAGTATTGAAGAGAGAGGGAAGGAAGCCTACTAGGTAGACCCCTACTTAGTCTAGAGAGTAGAGCCAGACAACCAACTAACCATGGGGAGTAGAGCAAAGGAGACCAATTGTTTACGATCAGTGTGGTAAGCCAGACCACATTAGACTGCATTGTCCCACTCTTCAGAGGAAGAGTGAGAGTGTTGCTTTTAGGGCACCTCCCCAGCCTGATTATGGTGGCCCATAGATGAGAGGCTAAGGTTGTGGGACGTATGTACCGCCAGGGTAGCAGTGTGTAGAGCAGAGGCCTAGACTATAGTAGTTGTACAGGCTACCATAGTGCAAGAGGTGCAGGCAATGAATCATGTGGTTACAGGTAATCTTCTCATCTACAACTATATGGAATATGTCTTATTTGATCCGGGTGCTTCCCAATCTTTTGTGTCAGTTGCATTTGTTCATAAAGCTGGCTTATCTACATATCCCATGCATCAATTGGTAGAGGTCTCTACACCGTTGAAGGCAATTAGCACGACCTCAAAAAAATATTATGACATTCCCTTGGTAATTGAAAGCAGATGTTTCTATGCTAATTTGATAGTATTAAACATGGAAGGATTAGATATTATATTGGGGATGGATTGACTGGCTAAGCATGAAGCTAAGATAGATTGGAAGACCAAGCAGGTGATCTTAAAGACTCTTGATGATATAGATATCACTTTTTGAAGTTCATCTATAAAAGAAGCTCTCAAGCTGATTTCTACTATGAGAGCTCTCAGTTTAGTGGTGAAGGGGCTTGAAGCTTATTTGATTTCCACCATAGATGTACACTTTGAGCATAGATCAATGGAGTATATCTAAGTTGTGAGAGACTTTCCCAATGTGTTTCCAGGAGAGCTATCTGGATTACCTCCTGAGTGAGAAGTTGAGTTCAGTATTGATCTCTAGGTTGGGACAGAGCCCATATCTAGAGTACTATATAGAATGGCACCAGTGGAACTAGTAGAATTGAAGGTTCTGTTGCAAGAGTTGATGGATAAAGGATTTATCTGCCCTAGTGTATCACCTTGAGGTGCTCCTATCCTGTTTATGAAGAAGGATGGGAGTTTGTGCCTAAGCATTGACTAGTGAGAGCTCAACAAGGTAATGATCAAGAATAAGTATCCATTGCCTTGTATAAATGATTTGCTTAATCAGTTGCAAGGGGTTACGATGTTCTCAAAGATTGATATTCATTCGGGCTATCATCAAATAAGGATTAGGCCGATAGATGTGTCGAAGACTACATTTAAAACCCGGCATGGATACTATGAGTTCTTAGTAATGTCATTCGGGTTGACTAATGCTCTAGCAATCTTCAGAGATCTTATAAATAGGGTGTTCAGAATGTATTTAGATCACTTTGTGATTGTCTCTATCGATGACATCCTAATTTACTCCAAAAGCAAAGAGGAGCATGAAATTCGCCTAAGATTGGCTTTGCTACAACTGAAAGAAGAAAAGTTGTATGCCAAGTTAAAGAAATACAACTTCTAAATGAATAGTATAGCATTTTTAGGGCACATTATATCGGGAGCTAGTATTTCTATAGATCCACATAAGATCAAAGTTATGGTAAACTGGCCTCGACCTACTACAGTGATAGAAGTTCGCAGTTTTCTGGGATGGGTGGGTTATTACCTTCGATTTGTTAAGAGATTCTCTACTGTAGCCATACCTCTTATACAGTTGACCCATAAGGGAGTGCAGTTCAAATGGAATGATCAATATGAGGCAACATTCCAAGAATTAAAGAGGAGGCTAGTGGAAGCTCTAATTCTCAAAGTCCCTACGGGACGAGGTGGATTGTAGTATATAGTGATGCATCCAAAATGGATTAGTGTTTGTATTGATGCAGCATATGAATGTTATTGCTTATGCATCATGCCAGCTAAAGCCTCTTGAGCGTAGCTACTCCACCCATGATCTGGAGTTGGCAGCTATCATATATGCCTTAAAGATATGTATACATTATTTCTATGGTGAAAAGTGTGACATATACACAAATCACAAAAGCTTGAAGTACATTTTCACCCAGAAAGAGCTAAATATGAGATAGAGGTAATGACTTGAGCTACTAGAAGATTATGATATAAATATTCATTATCATCTAGGCAAGACAAATGTTGTGGTAGATGCTTTGAGCAAGAAGTCTAGTAGTAGTATGGCATATCTACTTACACAGAAAAATGAGTTATTTGAAGTAATCAGGCAAATGGATCTATATGTGGGGATGAGAGGGCTAGTGGCATAGTTATGTCAGTTATCTATTAGCCTACTTTGTTAGATGAGATTCGGACTGCCAAGATGGAGACCACAAATGAGGGATTTCAGAAACTGAGAGAGAGCTCAATGTGGTCAACTACCTGATTATATTATTGGTGTTAATGGCATCCTAAGATACCAAATAGGCTTGCATTGCCTAGAGGTTCTGCCATGATACAAAAAGTGCTAGAGGAGGCATACTATTCACCTTATACCATCCACCCAAGTAGTACCAAAATGTGTCATGACATGAGGTCACGGTGTTGATGGTATGGCATGAAAAATGATATGGCTCAGTTTGTGGCAAGGTGTCTAGTATGCCAAAGGGTGAAGGCAGAACATCAAAGGCCTGGCCCTACAGTGGAAGTGGAAAGATATCATTATGGATTTTATTATAGGTCTTCCCAAGACTACAACCGGTTATGACAATATCTGGGTTATAGTGGATAGGTTGACTAAGGTGGCCCACTTTATTCCATTTTGTACTTCTTATGTTGCTGAGAAATATGCATGGATTTATCAGAAGGAGATAGTGAGACTACATGGTGTGCCTAAGGTCATCATTTCTTATCATGGATCAGTGTTTACATCTAAGGTTTTGAACAGCTTAGCATAAGGCTATGGGTACACATCTGGATTTCAGCAGTACATATCACCCCCAAATCGATGGGCAAACCAAGAGGGTGAACCAGCAGATAGAGTACATGTTGAGAGCTTGCGTCCTTGAATGGGGCAAAGCCTGGAGCTAGTATCTTACTTTGGTGGAGTTTGCCTACAATAATAGCTATCACTCCAGCATTGGCATGGCTCCTTTTGAGGCATCGTATGGGCATAAGTGCCAATCACCCCTATACTGTCAACAGTGGGAAAGACTGCTATTATAGGGTCATAGATGATTGCAGATATAGTTGAAAAAGTAGCCCAAATAAAGAAGAAGATCCGAGTTGCCCAGTCTCACTAGAAGAGTTATGCAGATACATGTCGGGGGGACCTAGAGTTTCAAGATGGAGATCAGGTCTTTCTTGAAGTGTCACCTATGAGAGGTGTGGTGTGATTTGTCACCAAGGGCAAGCTAAGCCCTAGATATGTTGGGCCATATGAGATATTGGAACGGATTGGCAAGGTGGCTTATCACATTGTATTACCACCTTCATTGAGCGGGATCTATGATGTGTTCCATGTGTCATCAATATGGAAGTATGAGCTAGATCCTTCTTATATTTTAGTGCCAGAAGAAGTACATTTAAGTGAGAATCTTCAATATACTGAGCGGCCAATTTGTATCCTAGATAGAAATGAGAAAGATTTGAGAAATAAAACCATTTCCCTGGTTAAACTACAATGGAGTCGTCACTCGGAAGACTAGGCTACATGGGAGCTTGAGGATATAATGCGGTCTAAGTATCCTCATTTATTTGTTTAAGTTTTGAGGACAAAACTTTTTATAAGGGGGGGTGGAATGTAAGGCCTTGAAATTTTCAAAATTATAAACTTTTGCTATTGTAATTTTTTTTTTATTTTTGCTGGTTTGACTTGCTGTTTAATTAAATTTATGAGGAAATTTTTATGAAAAATATATGAAATCAAGTGGATTATTAATATAAATATGGGGATGAAATTGGGAATATAATAAAGTATGTTAAATAAACGATTTAAGTGAACAATAAAATGAGTTTAAAGCGATGGATTGCTAAAGGTGGAAATTTGGAAAAATATTGAATTTTATTATGAAAAAATAGAAAATAAATGGATGGAAAATGCATATTAATGTGAGGATGATGAGGAGATATATTAATCAATGATTCAAAGGTGAAGAAAAACAAAAAATTACATGTGGAAAGCTGAAAAATCAAGTTATCGGCAATTTCTAGTAAATTTTGGTAAAAATCAAATCTAATTAAGAAATAAGTACTATAATTAAGTGAAGATTATATTTAATGGATGGTTAGTTAATTCGAATATTTGATTTATTAAATGAGTGATTTACATGTGCCAAACATGAGGACTAGATAGGATTTTGAAAATCAAAGATAAGTGCATGTGTACAGAATTAAGTGGAGTGTGGACTACCAATAAAAAATTCAATATAAATATCAACGTAATAGCTATCCTCATCTTTCCCCATGCCTCTTCAACGTGGATTCCCCCCATCATCCCAACTTGCGAATTTAGTGAATTTTGCTTCAAAGGATCACTAGTAAGGGTTGATTCAAGTGGTTAACAGCTCTAGTTCCTAATTTCTTGTGGATTAAATGAGTGGCAGCCCCTAAAATTTGAAGATTGGTTGTTGATTAGTGGGACACACTGCAAGAGCTTAAAGATTAAGGTAAGTGTTTAATCTACTTTACATGTTAATGATGTTTTAGAAGAAATTTCATGCAAAATCATATGGAAAAATTGATGAAAAATCAAACCCTAAATCATTAGGGTTGCTAGAAATTTTAAAAGGAAATATGGGACCATAATTAAAGTACTTGATAGATGATTACTGACTGATTACAACCAGTTAGTAATTCCATACTAATGTTGTTTTTTTATGAAGTTTAATGCAATTTTTCCCACTGATTAGGCTGTAAATTTGAAAAGAGATTAAAGCATCATTAAGGGTGTAAATTAGAGTGTAAGAGTTGTGCAAATTGCTAATTAATTAAGGTAAGCAGGTAGTTGTTTTAAGTTCAATTTGATTCCTTTGAATGATTGCAATTTGGGCACTTGTAATCTGAAATTTTTGTACATGATTTACATGATTTTAAGCATGCATTATCTGCCCTATGCAACCATAATTAATATATTGCATTAGCATGAATTAATTGCATTGAAAATAATAGGAAAAATCAGATGGAATTCAGATGAATAGTGCACTAACAGAATGCCTTACCAAGTACCCCTCTTGAGGTTGATTAAAAACTAATTTAGTGATGTTATTTTGAAAATTTTAAAATATTTGGTTAATATATGTATAACTAAATACCAGCATACCAAGTTTTATAAACAAATTCTACAGTTTGACCCCTCAAACAAATTTGAACATTAAATACCTTGAAAATGAGATATTGGTAGCTTCCCACCCTTTTGAATTTTTGTTTTATTTTTAATCTTCTCATTTTGACTTATTATTAGCTAAATTTTTACAAAAATTCTATTATATTATGGTGGATTGACAAAAAAATTTGAGGGGCAAAAGAGATGTAGAATTTCATCTAACATTTTTTATTTATATTTTCATATTTTATTTTTAAATTGCTCAATTTACATTATTTTGACTTAAAATTTGGATCAAATATTCTTCATATTATTCGGAATAAAAATAAATTTCCAATTAAAAAGAGATGAATACACTAGTAAATGAGGATTTTATTTTAAGATTTTTATATATGTATTTTATGTCTTGGGAGTGCCATTATTTTTTTGGTTTTGGCGCCTAGTTGGCACGAAGCCCAGAGTGGCTCATATATGTATTTTATGATGTCCATGGGGCCAACCAATGTCCGCCATGTGATGAGGAGTGGCCTGGTTGGCCAATGGGCAATTGTATGGGCAGTTGGCTCAGCTGGTGTTGCTATTAGCCTGGATGACTTAATTACTATGATTTGCTTGAGTAGCTTATGCAGGTGTGTTTATGGAGATGTAGTACTTTTATGAGGCAATGAGGGTGGGGTGCCACTAGATATAGCAGTATGGCTGTGTGGGCCTAACAAGCTTCTAGCCGGGAGTGCAGGGATGGACCTAATGCACTGAAGAGTGAAAGGGTAGTGTTTTGATTTGTGTGCTTCCTTGGGAGAAGTGTGTGGATGGTTGTAGAGTGTGTGGATGATGGTAGAGCAGTGTACTAGTGCAGGAGGTAGCCATGGATTAGCAGATAGAAAAGGCAGTATGACATATCGGTATTCAAGCTGGTGTTACCGATTAACTATGTATACGATATCATTATGAGTATGTGTATGAAATAATTAATAAAATGTTAACATTAAAATCTTAATAAACTTGGCCATTGATTAACTATGACATCCTGCATATGACACAACATGTTTTGCCTGTTTGCATCATTGTTTACTGCTCTATTTGCCATTGTTTATTACATTATTTACAGTTATGTTTTTTTACTTACCTGCTTACTGAGTTTTGCCCAGACTCATACTTTTATGTAATTTATTAGCTGATAGGCCAGAGGATGGAGTCCAACAGGGTGTTGGGTCTTGTGAGGGGGCTAGGCCGTGACAATATTAGAGGCTTTACTCCTTTTCATGATGTATAATGATGTATATTATTGGATGAATTTTGGGATATATATTAGACATGTATCAATATTTAGTTGTACAACATGTCATTTTATGGTGTGGGTGTATATGATTTGATAGCCAGGGTACAATGTACCCTGATCTTAGTCTGTAAGTGCTGTGGTGATGTGTATTGTGGAGGCAGTAGTTACATAGTTTGTGCAGGAAATGGTAGGGCTTGGAGGCAGCGATATTATATTCGCATATTTGAGGGTATTTTTAGTGTAATTTCCTCTGAATTTACCACTAGTGACGCTCCAAGGAGGAGGCGTGCTACAATATATGATTTTGATGATAATGAGACTTATATTAAGATAAAATATATTGTGCTTAAATAAATCATATGCATAATTATGATTTAATAAAAATTAATTAATATGAATACATAATCATGAATGTTTAATTATACAAGCATACATCTTTTACTTAATGGTGCACTTAACCTTATTAATTATTCATTAATGCATTAATTTATTAAATCATAGTTAGCACCATATTCACTTAAGCTTTCACATTATGTACTTAAATAGAGATGTATATTATCCATACTCTACAACATGTTAAAATCACATGAGGATAAAATACATTATGATAATGTTTTTGAAAGCTAACAACATAGCAAGTGTAGAAAAGTTCTAAATGTAAGATCACAATCATCTGCAATCAACTGCTATAACTATCTACTATGTTCCAAAGGGATTAAACTACTGAAGGTCATGAAAGAAGAAGAAGAAGAAGAAAGCAGAAGCTTTGAAGATGAGCAATAAGAGATGTTGCATTGTCTAAGAGAAAACCTCCGCAGACAAATGCAATGGAAGAAAACAAGGCTTTGAAGATGAGCTATAAGAAGGCTACTTTATTTATTAACCTCAAAGAGAAAATTCCACAAACAAATGGAAGACAAAAGCAGTTGAAGATGAAGCCATGGTCAGAGAGCATAAAGTCGTTCGAGAAATTCAAACTATATACACCGACCAAAAAAAATTTGTTTGAGACAAAGAAAGAAGAAGTAATTCCATCAAGCAGTTAAACAAATGACGAAAGAAGGAATAGTCACTCTGACAATCATACACAAAGCAAAGAAAACTTTGTCTAACCAACAAAGTTAGAAGAATGAATTTGTCTGAGGATAAAAAGGCACGATAAATAGACAACGGAGTGCAACTTCAGCAGAGCCAAGACAAAAAAATCAAGAATGAAGAAAGCAAAACATTGTAGAGACAAACTCCATCTACTACTCAAAGAATACAGAACAAATGAAGAATTCAACTTCAACTACAGGATCAAATTTGTCTGTTACTTATCACAAAAAAAATGGAAGATGAAGTAGAAGTTACACAATGAGGATACATAAAGCTGCATAGACAAAGTAGCTGCTTGGACAAATGAACTTCATTAGACAAAGATACATTCGTCTGCAACTTTCTATAGACAAACCTATAGAGAAAGTGCAAATTAATTCATCCAAGACAAATTAAAGAAAAGTTTGTCTTTCACTTACAGTAGATGAATATTATACTTCATCTTTTCAAGTAAGACATAGCAGAATTCGTCTATCACCTCTAATAGATAAATGTGGAAAAAATAAAACATCACACTTTGTCTATGTCAAGTCAAAATGAGAAAAGATATTTTAACAATAAATTATCTTCCTCTTTATTAAAGGATGCGATGCAGCAGCTCGAGATAAATTAGAAAGGCATGGATTCTAGCAGCAGAAATGTCAACGATCTTATTCATTCATTGCTACTCTCTTTTCTACATTAAATGGAACCCATCTTCTCCAATGGTTGAAATTATTAAGAAGTTATTTAAAGAAAAAAGGTGGAATGATTCAAGGTGGTGAAGGAAAACATCTGAAATGAGCTTTATGCAAATCCTTCCACCCATGGCGACGAGCTTGACCTTTAGTTATCTTTAATGAGCTTTAACCTTCAAATCATTATAGCCATTATCTCTACATTTTGAGAGGATCTTTTTGCATTACATAGAGCTACTAAAGGATCACATCTTCCCTTGTGCTTCATTGTAAAACTTTGTAAAATTGAATTAATTTTTTGTTTAATCTAAAACCCAGAGGGTTGTTGGTGATCTCTAGAAACCAATGAGTTTCTTGGTGAGCTCATGAAAACCAGAAGAGTATTGGGAATACTATGTTTATGCCTCTTGGAGCTAGAATCCAAAAGAGTATTGGGAAAACTTGTTTACGCCCCCTTGAGCTAGAATTTAAAAAGTACTGGAATACTATTGTATTTTCATTATATGGGATATTGTAGAACCCAAGGCACAATGAGTGTGTGCTCTTGGAAGAGTAGATGTAGAGATGAGGTTTCCAAACTAGTATAAAAATTATGTTATTTGTGTGTGCTTATTTTTTTATTTTCTTTCACTTTAATGTTCTATTACATTGTTTACATTGCACAACACACAAGCATGAAAAGAGGGGAAGTAATCTTATAGGGAACAAGTATACAATTTTATAAACTCAATTCACCCCTCCCCTCTTGGGTCAAGCCATATTGTGGGACTCTACAACTCATGCTTCATCAATCTCTTCATGAAGTGAAATTATGTGTGTGTGCTTTGTTAATCTCATGTTATATGCGTGCTTCTCAATCAACAATATTCAATAAAATGATTCTAATGTTCTCTATAAAACATCTTAGAGGCTTGCTTTTCATAATCTAGGCCTTTGTTAAGTTTGTAATGGGGCCTTGTGTTTGGCTAACAACAGAAAAGGAACTAGGATTCATGAAGTAAGAGGTCATAAATGAATTTGCATATGAATATTCACTCTATTTGCTTTTTACTTGCTCTTCTCTTTCTTTTTGTGGGTTGTATTAGTACCACACCCCCAAATTTATTTTCTTTTGAGTTCATTGTGATGTGATTTGCCCCCCCAATTGAAAGATGAATCCTTATTTATTCTTTTCTTTTTGTCCTTTTTCTTTTTCTTTTGGCATTTTTCTTTTCAATACCCCCAAATTTATCTTCTTTTGCTTCACTCATACCTCCCTAACAACCATGTGTATAGAACATGTCTCTTAATAGGTCAAGCATTGTTTTTCAGGCTAAAAGTGTCTAACTGATGAGGCTAAAAAAAGAAAAGTTGAATGGTGGTCTTTCACAAGCTTTGTGTAACACCTGTGGTATTGAATTTTGATAATTATATGTTGATTAACAAAAAACTTGGGTTTGAAAGGAATTAATGCAAGTATAAGTATGATGGAGCAAATTGCAAGTGGATGCAATTGAAATTTTGATTTGATTTCTAATTATTCAGAGTGTAAAATGTAAAAATTATACCAATATTATGTAAAAAAAATAATAGAAAATAAATGAGGAAAGAAAAATGTACAAAAATCTAGAAAAATAGATAAAAAAATGGGGCAAAAAAATTGACATCGTGGCATCGAATCAAAATATAGGAGCAGTGCGTGGGCAAATTTTTCCATGATGCGGCGTGGATTGGACATCGCGTCATGGAATCGGGTCATGGCAAGGTGATGGCATGGCAAATTTTCCATGCTACGGCATGGAATTTGACGTCGTGGCATGGGTTGTCCTTTTATATGAGGCAGCCAATGATTCAGCCATTTTTCATTGTCCCGTTTCTTTTATACATTTCATTTCTTTTCCTTTTCTTACCCTAACCCTGGTTAGCCTAATCCCAAGCCATTTTAGCTAGACCCAAGTTGGAGCGATTCGAACTGTGAAAAATGGAAGAAATAGAAGAAACATCGGATTTTTCCCAAATGGATGGTTGCAACTAGAGTTTTGGGCTTGGATTTACGTTCATGAGAGAAAGCCATGCATCAATTGCTTGGTAAGTTGGTTTTTCCTCTCTTATTTTGGATTTTCTTAAGTTAAGGTTTTGGGAATTTGAGGATTTTGGAAAAAAAAATGATGGATCTAATGTAAAATTTATGGGAGAAATAACTTAATATAATGATTAACATAACTTGGCTTGAGAAATTGAAGATTTAGCAAAGCTAGGATTTTAATGAATAGTGAAATTTGGGGATTTTGTGATTTTTGTTGAAATTATCATGGGCTAAAGGATTAATGGTATGATTAGTATGTTTTAGAACATGTATGGAGTGGGTTGGCCCAGTAGAATCGAGTTTTGGGCTATGCTCTAGTTAGGATTTAAAGAGGATGTTTATGAATGGGTTATGTAAGCTATAAATTAATTAGATTAAAAGTTTAATTGAGTTATTTATATGTTGTTTAAAGGATAATCATGTAAGGTACCAAATAAATATGTCAGACAAGAAGGTTCTTGTGATAATTATGAGGAAACCCTAAGTTAACTGGTATTTATCATATGTTTGATGATTATAGCTCGATATTGGCTATAAATGATGTATTATAATTAGCATTGGCCATGTACAGGATGATCTGAGAAGGATTAAAAGACTTAGTGGGAGGAAAGTGGTTTGGAGCTAAAGGCCTAAGTTAAGTAGGCGGCCCCTTATATGTTTTGAATGAATGGATGGGGATATCCCATGTTTGTTCCGAGCATGTATGTTTTGGATGAGGGATTGTGGATATCCTATGTTTGTTTAAGAATGATGTTTATCTATTTTGTAAATACATGTGTATTGAGGAATAATGAATATTCCTTGAGTATGTAGAGAATGGAAGTATGTGATTGTATGAATGTAATGGGATATGAATTATCTCACAAATAGTATGTATACATGAATATAAAAAGGGATAGAGAGTCTCCCTTGGATTGAAATAAATGAGGAGCTATAAAGTACCTTGTGTTATACTTATCCTTGTGTATAGATGTCTTCTACATGAAAGGAATAGGGAACATCCCAGTTTTATGATAAGAATGTATAAAATAGAGGGGATGGATGATATCCTTAGGGTATATGAATAGGAATGTGTATGGATAGTATGAAGATTTGAGCCTTATGGTATGTTTGTTTTTGTATTATACATCTCAAGATGAGATGGAAGTATATTGTAGTTGTGGTTGTGATTGTATACGCCTGAAGGGCATAGGGTGTTGTATTGGATTGAGGAGGAGTTAAGCCTGCTAGACATATTTAGATTGTGTTATTTTGATTCATGTTCTAGGTTAGAATATGTGTATTAATCATGATTTATTATTATTATTTATTAATTGTGCCTACTTACTAAGTTGCCCAGACTCACGCATCCTTTCTTAAATTTTTAGTTGATAGGTCAAACAAAGGATGTATGAGAGAGAGACTGAAGATCTCTGGATGGTGTATTGTATATTGGGATTGGAATCCCATTTTGTATTGGTGTGTAATTGTAATTCATATTGTAATAGTTTAATTGTAGTCTAAAGAATTCAAAGGATGTATAAAGTAAAGTATTGGCATGCCTAGTAGATAATGTATAATATGATGATAGTATGATATGTTTCTCCTAGGGTGTAAGGCCATCATGGTTTGATACAGGTCTTGGGAGGAGCCTATGGAGTTAGGGGCTTTTTAAGGATGAATGGAGGAATTATGGAGTGTTTTAAATTCTTATTTATGAATTTTAATTAAAAAGTTGTATTATATTGAATGTTAAATGTTTGTACCCTAGGTGCACAACTCCATTTTTAGGGGAGGCTCTATCCAATTTTTTATAAAAAATTAGGTAAATTAGAAAGTGGTATTATAGAAACCCCACCCTAAAAGTGGGCAAATCTATGTGAAATACAGTGAAAAATAGAAGGTCGCGCCTTGAAATATGGGGCGTGACACTTTGTATATGTCATTCTTTCATTAAGGTTCAATGGGGAGACTAGTGACCTAAATGTACTAGGTTATATTAAAATGCTCAAACTAATCAAAGAATGTCTAAATCATTTTCAAGTAAACATGAAATCTTGAATTTCTCCTTGAGGGATAATAAAAAAAGTTCTAGCATGCTCATATTAATCAAATATATCCCTGAATTCATAACATTATCAACTAATCCACATACAATTCACATAATCCTAGCAAAATGTGCTCAATAAAAAATTCATCATTCATGAAAAAGAAGGACTTAACACAAGAATCACTAAATGACAAGATAGTGTCTATCCTTCCTTCTAAATCATGTGCAATGGCAATAAAAAACTGAGCATAGGTTAATGATCATCAAGAGAAAATCAATGAATCCAATCCCATTCAAATTCATGAATTTTGCACAATTTCTCTTGGATTTACTTGGCTAAGTTATCAAAAAGTGGATCTCATTGAAAATTATACCTAAATTTGAAAAATGTTTCTCAGAACTGAATGAAAATCCCCAAATACCCCCAAACTTAAACCAAACATTGTCCTCAATATTAAAAATAATGCATCAAATTTTTGAATGGATCATCTACATCAAGAAAAAACAACTAAAAATTAAATTGATAAACTAAACTACACTAATGAGAATAAATAAAAGAAAGGAAAAAGTTTGAAAGCTTGGGTTACCTCTCAAGAAGCACTTTATTTATAACCCTAACTCTACTATGGTCTCTCATCTTTCAAGTGACTTTTGGCTTTTTGGTGCTCTGGTTCTTTAAATCTTGATATTGGCTTACGAAATTTTTCTGGTGCACCTAGTTGATAGACATACTTGATTGATTTAGTGTTATCTGTAGGCTTCTCTGAAAACTCTTCCATGATTTCATCCACTACATCAATCTCAAAACAAACATCATTCTTATTGAGTAACTTCATTGCCTTGAAGATATTAAACTACACTTCTTCGTCATGGACTCATAGTAGCTCATCTTCCTTTACACATATAAAAGAAGAAGAAATAATCACTGAAAAAGAATGAATCATTACCAAAAAATGCATGCCTTAGATGATTGGGCAATTGCTTCAGTTCCAAATTAGCTTTGACTTCTTCCATTGATGACTCTTCTTGAAGATTTTGTTGGCTCTTGTGCAAGTATACACGATCACAAGGTAAGTTGAGAATCATTCCCATGAGGAAGTAGGTTGTTACACACTAAGTACCAAACTTGTATCAAATTAGTAATGTTTGATTGAATGAAATTTAGTAGATGATATAAAAACTAAATTTGAATAAATAATGAAGTTGAAAAATTATAATAGCAAAAGAAGAAATATCAATGGATGAAATATCTAGGAATTCAACTTCACCTAGCAAATCCACTTATATTGATGAATTACATTAAGTAAATCATCATTCCTCTCATTGTTAATCGGATGCACTAGAGTAACTACCATCCTTTCTCAAGTGTTATAATAGTTGTACCTATTAAAGTGATTTGCTATGTCTCCATGCAAATCCAAATTAATAAACCCATTTAGCTTAAGCATCCAAGTGTAATACATGCGCTCGCAAGGTCATACTCACATGGATTGCACATGCACAATGGCTATCTCTAGACTTCATTGCATCATATGTTCTTTAATTAAAGAGTCTATTCCTAATTCATCTCTCTCAAGTGTAAATTAAGAATCTCAGTTCATGCACATGGTCGCTAAGCACATATACACATTAAGCTTAGAAAAGAAGAAACAATGAGGAAGAAGTTAATTTAACTCAAAAATCAAACATCAACACAAGCTTCATTTTTAGGATTTATTTAATCCTAGATAATAGAAATTTAGAACATCATATTTGAATTAATACCAACTAAATAATTGATAAACATCATCATAATCCAATATTGAATGTTGATTCAAAAACTAAAGATAAACTAGAAAGAAAACAGAATATTCAGGTTGCAACGGCTCTCTCCAATGATCTTCTTACTCTAAACTCTTCTCCTCGTCCAACTCTCTATTTATGCTGCACTCTCCTCCCCTGATCTAAACTCCTAGTTGTCCTTAAATAACCCAGCAGCGGGGTCTTAATAGAATTCCTCCATGAATTACAATTCCTTTATGCACCAGAATCATCTTCTAAAAATAACTCTGTATTTTCTACCCAAAAGATTGTTTTCATATGTAAGAAAAGTTTCAAGAATAGATAGTATTATTGTGCCACTAATTTTCAAATATACCTTCCATAAATTGCAACAACTTCTAAAAATTTTAACAACGTATGTAAAGAAAATTGCTTCAAAAATATCTCAGATGATTGCAATTGTTGATCATTGTGGAACTCCATTGCTAAAACTATATTGCTGATCATAGTTTGGACAGCAATATTTGATGCATGGAAGAATAACTAAATTTGTGTACTTCCAATTCCAAGCTTTGGTTTCAAACTTTTTTTCCTTTTAGGTTGCTTTGGAGGCAAGAAAATCAAGCAGAATTTTGAATTCTTGTTTCAGAGTTCTCTAAAATGAACTTCGGAGAAAAAATTGTTGCTTCAAAAATTTTTGTACTACTTTGGAGTTCTTTGAAGTGAACTTCGAAGAAACAATCATTGCTTCAGAGATTTTTTTCTGTTTTGGAGTTCTCTAAAGTGAACTTCGGAGAAAAAATCATTACTTTGGGGATTTTTGTTCTGCGTCGGATATTTTTGTTCTGCTTTGGAGATTTCTAGAAAGAGTACCATTGTTTTGATCATAACTTTCTCTTAAAAAATTTGAATTTCTCCATTATTTTTGCATTGGATAGATAATTTTAGGATCTACAACTTTTATGTTGATCACTTTGTCTGAATTATCTATCTTCTATGAGTTGTGAGCTTTCAAAGTGACACCTTCTGTCAAATGAAGTAGCAAATGAATGTAAAGCTGTACAGATAGTTGCATTATTTTATCCATAACTTTCTTATATAAATTCATATCATATGATATTTACTGCATTGGAAATATAAGAATAAATTCTAAAACTTTCATATTGAACAGAGTTTCCAAATATGCCTCCATCAGTCTTAGAAATTACTTTAAAGTAACATCTTTTATAATCTTCAATTTCATTTTACATATCAATAAAACAAACTCTGTTAAGTACAATATCCACTGAAAAATATTAGAAGAAGATCTTAAACATGTGAATTTAGATATAAAAAATATGATATATTATGAGCTTATCAGATTTTCAATAATGTCACTGGATTTCTCTTGTGGTAGTGCATCTAAAGTGAGAACATGACTTATAGAATTTTCATTGCACTGTTCCAAAGGATCTTGAACACTTTCATCATTAGTAGCACAATCCTCCAAAATCTCAATCCTTTTGCATGTGTTCTTCTCAATTGGATAATATAAAGCATGATAAATGTTATACCTTACATCATTGTCATTAACTCTCAAGGTTAACTCACCACGCTACACATTATCAACACTCTTTCTGTTGCTAACAATGGTCTTCCAAGAATTAGAGGCACTTCATGATCTTCTTCCATGTCTAACACCATAAAGTCAGCTGGAAAAATGAATTTGTCTATCTTTACCAAAATATCTTCTATAATGCCCCCAAGGATAGTCAAAGACCTATCTGCCTATTGTAGTATAATGGTAGTTGGCTTCACTTCTTCTAATGTAAGTTTCTGAAAAATAGATAAAGGCATTAAGTTAATAGATGCACCTAGATCACACAATGCTTTATGAAAGGAAGAATTGCCAATAGTGTAAGGATCTTTCAATTTTTGAGGAAGCTTCCTCTGTAATATAACACTACATTCTTCTGTTAGCTTAATAGTCTCAAATTCTTCAAGCTTCTTTTTCGTGGATATGATCTGCTTCATGAACTTTGCATAATTTGGCATCTACTCCAAAGCCTCTATGAAAGGAATATTAATGTGAATTTTAAAAAAAAAAATTCCAAAAATTTTCTAAGTTGTTCATCAATTTTCTTCTTTTGAAATCGTTGAGGAAAAGGAAGTGGAGTTTTCAAAATTAGAGGATTATCTGGAAATGAAATTCACCCAAGTTTGTAAACTTCCCTTTTTGGTTCTTCTTTATTCTCTTCCACCTCCTTTCCTTGTGCAACATCTTGATCCATTGCTTCTGAGAAAGATTGTGGCTCCTTATTCTTCCTTGGAGATTCTAATTCTTTACCACTCCTTAGTGTTACAACAGTGCATTGCTCCCTTGGATTTTTTTCTGTGTTACTTGGAAAAACACCTTTGTTTGGATTATTGGTAGAATTTGCAAGTCGACCAATTTGAGTTTTCAAAGACTTGATAGATGCATTTATATTTCCCATATGCATTTCAATATTGTTAAGTCTAGCTTCATTCCTTGTAAATCTTGCTTAACTTTCTGTTACCAAGGTACTCATTAGATCTTCAAGTAATAGCTTCTTTTCTGTTAGTTGAGATTGATGTTGAGGTTGAAAACTAGCAGGAGCATTTGTTGCATTCCTAGGATTTCCAAAAGAAAGATTCACATGATTTCTCAATCCTGGATAATACTGAGTCAGTAGGTTTTTTGCACGAAAATTGTTATAGCCCTTGTTATTCACATATAACACCTCTTCCTTGCTTTGGTCTATAGACATGTATGATCCAACTATCGAAGAAGACTATAACACCCCAGGGTGTTAGAGTAAGGAAATTTTTCTTAAATCATTATTTTTGGGGAGGATTAATTATGCAATTTCATTTAATCATGAAAGGGATAATTATACATATGAATTAATCATATTTGTGAAGGGATTTATTTATATAATTCAATGAAATTACGAGAGAGGTGATTAGTGACATATGGATTGCATTTATTTTTAAAATTTATTGTAACAAGGTGATGAAAAGTTATTAAAAAGGGGGCTACATGTGTATAGTGTGAAGATGCACCACCGAAGCATCAAAGGAGCAACACATTAAAATGCTCTACAATCTTCATTTCACACCCAAAACATCCCTCTTTCACACCCTTATTGCAAACAACCCCCTCAAGCCCCATTTTTGACATGATTATGCTAGGAAAATTCCCCTTTTTGAGCATGTATTCATCCCATGTTCCAAGTGCTTGAAATACCATTTATTTGGATGTGCAAAGGAGGGAGGAAAATCTATTTTCCTTAAGAAACGTCCTTCCTTATTGCCATTCATGGAGACGAACTAAAGATTTGAGTTAGATCTCCATTTTTGTGAAGGAATCAACACATGGAATCAAAGGTAAGTGCTTCTTGACATATGGATTGTATTTATTTTGAAAAGTTATTGTAAAAAAGTGATGAAAAGTTATTTAAAATGGGGCTGCATGTGTATAGTGTGACGGTGTACCATCGGAGCATCAAAGGACCAACACATTAAAATGCTCCACCAACTTCATTTCACACCCAACCCATCCCTCTTTCACACCCTTATTGCAAATAGCCCCCTCACGCCCCATTTTTGACATGATTATGCTAGGAAAATTCCCCTTTGGGCACGTATTCATCCCACTTTCCAAGTGCTTGAAATCCCATCTGTTTGGATGTGTAAAGGAGGGAGGAAAAATATGTTTTTCTTAAGCAACGTCCTTCCTTGCTTCCATTCATGGAGAGGAATTGAAGATTTGAGTTAGATCGTTGTTGTGAAGGAATCAATACATGGAATCGAAGGTAAGTGTTTCTCTCTAATCAATTTCAAAATTTCTGTTTTAGGGCTACAATATGTAATTCGTGTATGATTTCTGGATGAATAGCATAGTTTTTTAAGGTCATGTGATTTTTTAAGATGGTACTCCAATTGATTCCCAAGATAGAGGCAGTTTGAATTGGTCTAGATCGAGTACTGTAACAAAGATCAAGAGTTACTTGAAACTAGCAAAATATTATTGAAAATTTAGGAAAGATTCAAGTAAATTTAGTTAAACTAATCGATGTGAGAGAGCCTTTCATGAGTTAAAGTGGTGTTTGCTAAAAGCGCCAGTGTTGGCAATATCAATCGGACAGGTAGAAGTTATGGTTGGACTTGGTTGATGTAAGATGGAAATATGATAATTTATCTATTTTGGTAGTTGAGGTCAAGTGAACAAAACTATTCGACCCATGATTTAAAATTGGTAGAAGTTGTCTTTATATTAAAAATATGGAAGCATTACTTGTATGGTAAAAAATGTGTTGTGATGATATAAGAACCTAAGTATTTTTCACCTAGAAATAATTAAACATAAGATAGAAGCGATGATTGGAATTGGTGAAAGATTATGATTGAATATTCATTTTGTCTAGGGAAAGTAAATGTAGTAACTGATATATTGATTAGGATATTAGAGAGTGGTAAGGAGCTTGAGAACTTAGGGAAGACTCTGCATGAGGTTCTTCTTTGGAAACAAAATTGGGGGGGCGGGGCGCCCCGGCCGATATGGTAGGTGATTTGGGAAATCGGTTACAGTTGGATCCTGGTGTTTTTCCCCAGACCAAATTTTTTGTCCATTGGTAGGCGGTACCACGAGTGACTGTAGTATTAGCTGCAGTTCCATGTGGTATGTCATGGCTCATGTGGGGCAGGCAGGACTGTAGGTGATCCTGTACATTTTTTTTAAATAAAGGTTGTTAAAAATTAATTCCCCTTAATACATGTTGCTGAAATTGATAATTAACTTATGCATATTGAGTATTTAATGAAATGCCTATATGGGAATTTCATAGGAAAAATAAATAATGTGAATGTTGTAGCTAGTATGTGATGTTTGAGCATTGGATATTTGGGCATTTTGCTGTCCACAAAGTGCACAGCAACATGCTTGAATGTGGGGTTGTATATTGCATAAATGGTGATGATGGGTAGCTTGTTTAATGGATTTAGTGTTTAATTAATTCTATTATGTTGTTCTTATATTGCTGAATATGTTAGGTATAGATTCTAAGTGGTTATACATACATGAAACATGTTTCATGTTGTTTGACAAATTGAAAATCTAATGCATGTATATTGAATGTTTGATGAAAGGTCTCTATGGGAAAGAAAGTGAAATTAAGTGATTTGATTAAGGCCCTTAATTAGTATTAAAATATGGTATTAGAGGTTCTTAATGTATGATTAAAGATGGATTAAAAAGTGGGCAGCAATAAGATCATGTTGAAGAGAAAATTTCACTTCAAATGCATTTAGAAAAGCAACCCATAAATGGATAGCTATATGAGTAGATTGTAACACCAAGGAATTTTACTTAGTTGACTTGAAAGGGTGCGTGTTATATGTGTAGGGCCATTGAGCATTGATTGGAAGCTAAATCATGGAACTTAAAGATTTGTTAAGTTGTTCTCCATTAAGGTTGAGTAGGCTCCTTTTATTGTTTGTGTGAATGTATGGATTGATAGGGATAGTGAGTATCCCATGATTATGAGCACCATGTTCTCAACGATGTTTATTATATTGTGCAGATGTTTAGATTGTTGGGGATAGTGAGTATCCCATGATTTTACACTTACTGGTGTTTATTATATCGTGTGAACATGTGGATTGCTAGGGATAGAGAATATCTAGTGCTTTATATTGAATGAGGTTTATTACTTTATGTGAATGTGTGGATTCATGGGAATAATGAGTATCCCATGACTTTCTGGAATAATATTGGTTGTAATGCATTTTGGATTGAAAGATGAAATTGTGTATTTCTATATAATTGCTTTGAGTAATTTACATTTGGATGTTTGTTTAATTGAAGTGCTTTTGATATTGCATTGCATGACATTCCATCATGAGTTATGAATCATGATGGACATGATTGAGTTATGTGATATGTAAGAGTATTATGTGAGATTTGAGGATATTAGAATGAATGAATGGTTAAGATGTAAGTTGATGACTTGTGACTTTTATGGGATATAGTGTGCTTGGGAGGCATGATAGAGAATCCCCAATGGGGTGTAATTATGATATGAATTTGAAATGATATGCCTTTGATGGCATGAGATGATATGCCTTTGGTGGCTTGAAAATATGATATGCCTTTGGTGGCATGAGCGGATATGCTTTTGGTGGCATGAAAATGGTGTGGATATGCATTTCTAAATGGCATAAATGCAAAAAGGATATGCCTAGGTAGCACAAATATAATATGGAAATGATAGTGCCTTGATGGCACAAACATGTATGGATATTTTATGATACCTTGGGATATGAATATGCCTTGATGATGAGATAGTAAGGAGTTTTGATTGTATAGATGATTTGATAGTGAAGCTATATATATATACATATATATATATATATGAGCCTGGATTATGAGGGCATGTGTATCATGGGTATCTGAATGATGTTGTATCGGCATGCCCTATCATGAAATTCAGTATATTATGGAATTGTTCGTGTATTCCATTTAATAATGATTCCCAATGTTTTATTTACTATCGTTTCTTTTTTTGCCTACTTACTAAGTTCACCCAGACTCACGTCTTTTATTTATGGTTTTTAGTTGATAGGTTTGGCAATGGAGCCCAATAGGGGGTTAGTTGTCATGATCGAGATTATAAAATAACTTTCATGGTGTATTTTGATGGATGTGGGACTGGTAAGTCCCCATAATAAATATGAGATTGTAATTTGATAAGAATTAAGTTATGTTGTAGATTGAATAGGTATGAGGTAATTTTATGGGCATGTCAAAATGATCAAATGTATGTAATGTGGGTGGATGTTTTTTTTTTACATGTCCAGTTATACTATTTGCCATTACAATGAGGTTTATGATTCTTGGTGATATGTAGTTGCGTATTATTGTTGTGTCAGTGATGTATAAACGATTAGAAATATGGCATTATGAGAAATGTTTTATAGGTTTGAAATCCTTATATTTCAGGGAAGATTCTGCTAGATTTTGGGTAGAATCCTTGTCTGGAATATAAGATAGTAGTGCCTTAGGAGCGGGATGTTACAACGACTCTCTTGAAATTGAAACTCCCTTTGATGCTGAATTGGCTATTGTTAACTAGTGAGTTAGAGATGACATTTGTGCAGTGAGAGTTGTGATTGGATCTACTTCAAGACAACTAGTGACTTTTTTTACCATATTATGTTCATTAGGCCATTGGAAAGTGTTGGATGCCATGTCTTCAAGTAAAGAATAAGCATCTGTTGCGGTTTTTCCCATCAATGAACCTCCGAAAGTAGCATCCACTATTGTCTTTGTCTGACCATTTAACCCATTGTAGAACAATTGGATTTGAAGCCAATCAGGAAAACCATGTTGACGACATCTTCTAATCAGATCTTTGAATATCTCCAAAAATTCATAAAGTGGCTCAAAATCCATCTTTTTTTAAAACGATCTATTTCACTTCTAAGTTGAGTAGTTTTTGCAAGTGGGAAGAATTTCTCTAAGAACTTTTCAACCATCACCAACATAGTGATACTCCTTGGCTATAGACTTTGCAACCAGCCTATAGCTTTGTCCCTCAAAGAGAACAAAAATAATCTCAATCTGATGGCATCATCTAAAACACATTCATCTTCTTAGTGTCACTTATCTCTCTTAAAATAGCCAAGGGAATATTTGAATCTTCACTTAGAGAACCCCCAAATGGATTCTGCTGAGCCATATTGATCAGAGCAGGCTTTAGCTTGATGTTGTTGGCATTAATTGTTGGATGAGTAATACTAGAATAATTTTCATTGACCACTAGCTTAAAGTAATCCTTGATCGCTCTCTGCTGATTTTGATCTGCCATTGTGCTAGATTTGGTCTACTTTGCTTTCCTAATTTCTCAAAGTATTCTTTTGATCTCGGGATCATAAGGACTCAAATCAAGTGCTCTAGGATTTTTCATGCACTATCAAGAAATCAAAAAGAAATAGAATCAAATAAAAGTGAGAGAAAAAAATTTAAAATAAAGTAAAAAATAAAAATTCAAATTAAAACCAGAATTATCTCATGATAAAAATCCCCGAAAATGGTGGCAAAAAATTATTGACTGAAATTCAATCGCAAGCATACAGTGTCAAGTTTTATAGTATAAGAATGTGAGAAGGTTATCATCTCCATAGGGACTATAAATTTCAATAAATAATACTAATTTTATTTAGAGAGTCAAATACTAAGATATTGAATAAGAAGTAGAAAAGAACAAGCTTTGGTGGAAAGATAACAAGATAGAAAAGTCATAGAGGATTGATTTTACTTATGCTTCAATTATGGTGTTCTCAACTTGATCGCACTCTTGGTTTATAAATCAAGAATTCTAATTCACCCAACTCCCTCTCCCAAGTGCTGAGTTAAGTATCTATTCTCAATCCCAATTTTGATATCTATATCAAAATTGAAAGATTAATAATGCATTAAGATCTGTAATTTTGTTAAATGATTTAACAAAATCTAAGAGCTCTCCTGAGTCATCTAAAATTTCATATTATGTTGCCTAGATCCTATTCAGGATTACCTCTACCAAATGTCAAATCCCAAATATAAAATCTTTCAATAGATGGCCAATAAATTAAAAGCATTAAGAACAAAACATCACAAATAAACAAATTAAAACTCTTAATAATATAACTAATTAATCACACCATAATACCCAGATAAAATCCATCTCTCCTTTAGAAATAGGAGTTTAGCTACTCATAATAATATTAAAAAGAATTCCAAGTATTATAAACATGATCCAAATAATAAAGGAAGAATAAAAAAGAACAATTAAACTCTAATTGAATGTTGATCTTACTCTAAGCTTTGCACCACATTTACTTCTAATATTGAACTCCTTCACCAAAACAACACTGTTTACATGTTGCATCCCAACTCTCTATCCCAAATTATTCCACACTTTCCACCTTAAAACCTCTTTAAATTACCCAATTTAGGGTTTTCTTACACCTCCCTATGGATGTTGAACCAAATGGTGTGTATGGTAAAAAATCAAGTTTTGATGATGAGCAAAAATATATGAGTGAACACTTGTGGCACTGAAATTTGTATTCTCAAGTATTGCAGAAACATAAATGATATATGGGGAACCAACTCAAACATAGTAGACTACATACACAGAGAATACATCAACAAAGAGATCTATTATGCTAAAAGAGAATCTAAATGTTTAGAAAGAATGACACTTAAACTTTAAAAAGAAGCCATATTGACCAAGCATTTAAAAGTGTTCAATTAATCGGTCCATACATACTTCAATCAAGAATATATCAGGAACTACGAACAAAGCTTTAACTATTGTAGAAAACTTCAGAACTCAGACAAATCATTTCATGGACAAGTTAGACAAACTACTCATACACAACATCTCTCCATAAGACAAAGACAAATTGAGATTGCAGAAGGAGATAAGAAATGGAGCTGAACTCTGAAAAATGAAGAGCTAAAAATGGAGTCAAATTAATGAAAGAGCTAAAAA
Organism: Pouteria campechiana; assembly: GCA_036873735.1. Classification (NCBI taxonomy): domain Eukaryota; kingdom Viridiplantae; phylum Streptophyta; class Magnoliopsida; order Ericales; family Sapotaceae; genus Pouteria; species Pouteria campechiana. The sequence goes on from JAYJMB010024444.1 coordinate 39,116, forward strand.
TGGAGTCGAATTAATGAAAGAGCCAAAAAATGGAGTCAAATTAATGAAGCATTTTTCTCTCATATAAGGTCTATCTAGAATAGAAGGAGAACAAGAATCTCATCTATAACTTACTACAGATGAATAAGAAGATGAAGTAGAAGCAAAACAATAGCCAACAAACGAACTGCTGAAGAGATGAATCGTCCTTGCATTTATGATTGGTTTGTTACTTGCATTGACAAAGCAACAGACAAACTACTAGAAAGAGGATTCATCTACACCTCGTCAATTCATCTATTACTTATGATAGACAAACCATTAGATGACTGTAAGGCCCTGGAAATTTCAAAAATGTAAATGTTCACTCTTGTAAAGTTTTAGAAATTTTTACAATGCGGCAT
>JAYJMB010024455.1:0-39481 GCA_036873735.1 Pouteria campechiana
ATTTTCTTGAATTAAGTATATGTGAAATTTATATACTTAATTTTGAAAGAGCATTTACTTCATATCTTCCTTTTGTCGTTATAAAGATTATTCTTAAGTTGAATGATTTAAACTTTCTGTAACATTCTTGAAAATAAGATATTAATACCTTATTGGTTCACTTATGCTTTTGCTCATCATCAAAACATACTTGGTTAAGAATGTTTGTCATTAAAATCAAGCTAGATAACATGGTTCAATATTAATTAAACTGACCTCTGGTGAGCAAATTAATCTCAACCCTTAATCTATGACAAATTTTTAATATTAATTAGTAACAGGTTGACAGAATCAGTTCAATTGAAGAAGCTTCATATAGATGAAGTGTTTCATGCATTTTTGTTGTTGCAGTTTTATCTTTTTTATGTCTTTCTTTCATTTTTTTTCACATCGTGTAAATGATTCAAAGCAACGCCTAGCAAATCACCTGTTGATAAGATCATGTGTGCCATGTTTATGGACTAACTTTTCTACGATTTCAAAGTTGGATTAAAACAGCCCTTTACCATCTACACTTTGAAAAAACCATGTAAGGGTAAAAAGAATGGTGAAATTACTACTAGAATGGTGAAAACGCCACCTGCAGAGACAATGGCTAGAATCAAACTTCATTACTACTAATTCAATAGTGTACATCATACAAAGATGGTGAAATCTCAACCGCATCCTGAATAAAAAAAAATGTAAAAAAGAAAAGAAAGGAGAAGACATTTTCTTAAGCTTCTCTGCATACATCATGAAAAGAATCAAAGGGCTTCCACTTCTCTGCATACTTAGTCTTCTCTGTAAGAGACATGTTGAGAATGACAATGGCACACTTTGGCAGCATGGCATCAACATCTTCCTCAAAATTTGCCCCCAGTTGACTCTCAAGCTCTGGATCCATATTCAACAGATCATGGTAGAGGAGATTGCAGTTGAAGGGCTTCAAGCATGGACGCAAAAGTTTGCCAATGCGACCTGCACCAACTGTCCCTACTGTATTTCCCTCAAGATCTTAAGCTCTGTGAGCAATGGCAGCAACATTCCAATCCCCCTTAATCATTTTGCAGCATGTTGAATACATATACCTGTACCCATAAAAGCCAGCACTCCTCTCATTTTCAGATTTGTTCCAGTTATTCCAGTTTCCGAATTTGTTCCAGCAAGCAACTAGATGGATTCAAGAAAATTTAGATGAACCATAAAAATACCTCAAAGTTGCATTCAGAGGGATGAAAGCATGGATGAAAGCAAGGCAATCCTTCAACTGAACAGCTACTCAAGAAAATGTTTACCATATACCAGCTGATAACGATGGAGCAATGCCTAGGAGTTCTTTCCAATTTTTGGTTAAACAGTGCCACAAACTTACCACCACATAACCAAATTAGATTTGATGGTGTGGTGTACTTATAACTCACTGGGGGCAAATGGCAAGCTATCATCAACCATTACCAAATAACCATTACGCACAATATATGCATGTCCATATTTACACTAAAACAAGTGAAATTAACAAAATCATCAGCATAAATGGGAAAAAGAATATTGCATTATGAATGCAATACCCGCAAACAGGGTAAGGTTCAACAGCTTTTAGAAGATGATAATCCATCAAAGACACAGAGAAACCAACACCATAAGAACCACGCTATTGATATTCTTACATAAATATTGCATACTGGCAATCAAGTGCATAAGCAATAAGCAAACAGACTGATAACGAAAATAAGGTGATAATGAAATGGTTAACTTTCTTTCAGCTTTGATCATGGATTCTAGGACATGGATCTGCGACAATATGGACAACTTAAGATTCTACAAAAATTTTCAAAAAAATTAAAAAGCAAAGCCAGAAACGGCAACAAAAATTTCAAGAGTAGTGACCGAGACAAACCAAGATCGCTCCGAGTATTAACGAATAGATCGTGCGGGCAAAATCGAACCATGTAAAATCTGTAAACCTCATCATCTTCCCAACGCACTTCCCGAAATCCCTTCTTCTCCTCTTCGGTAAGATTCCTAGCTGCAAAACGAAAAGCCAAATAAACAACAAATGCAACTAAATTCCAAAATTCCTAAAAAGCCAAACACGAAAAACAGGTACCGGCGCCCATCAATTCATCAAGCAAAGCACTTTGTGCATCCATCGCTGGTTTTGGAAACTATCCAAGCTGAAATCCCCGTTCAAAATAAACCAAAATTTGATACTCGAGACCCCAAACCGCAATCCAAACCCTATCTAGAAGGGCAGAAATGAAGAGGAAAAGAGAAACGAGAGGCAAGAGACGAGATCAGAATGCAAGAATCGACGATGGGATTGCCAAATAGACGAAGCTCCACCACTGCCTGGGTTGGGAATGGAATCGACGATGGCAATCCCAGCGAGAGAGACAAGAGACTGGAGCTTCTTCTTTCGCAGGGTTGCTGGAGGGCGGAAATGGATGAGCTGCGACGGGGTGTGCTGCTATTCTTCTTTCGCAGGGATGCTGGAAGCCGGAGATTGGAGAGGCGAGAGAGGGAGAAGCGCGGGCACGGTGGATTTTGATTTTCAGAGAGATGCTAATTTCAGCGTTCTGGAAAGCGCCCTCATTTCTGTAGACGACCCAGCTTTTCGCACCGGAACGGTGCGCATCAGTACTTTTTGGATGGACGCACGTGATTAATCCCCCTTGGATTCAATGGAAGGATAACGCGGTTGCTCAGCGGGGAGCTGACAACCGGTTGTTTTAAAGCGCCCCCTTATATAGGTTTAGGTTTAATTCGGGTTACCAAACCCCCAACCCACACCAACTTTATTTTAGAAATTAGGTCCAGTTTAACCCTATTTGTATAACTGGGCACTATATTACCAAAACCTAAACTAACTCATTTTTGAGTTGGATTAGTTGAACTTGACCCTATTCATTCCCCTAATTCAAAATAGTGAAAATCTATTGATTTTGTAATTTAGTAGCCCATAAAAAGTAAAAACCAATTACTCTCTTTTCGAGATCCGTGAAAGTCATTTTAGCATGCTTGTAGTTGATGAATTTTTAGTTTAAATATTGTGACATTCCAATCTTCAATTTAAATTATTGAAAGTTAGATTTTCAAGTAGAGTGACTAAGCCAACATGACTTGTACCTTATTTCTTTGATCTTAAATAACTAGGGATATTTTTTTCATATACCTAAATGTACCTACACGGCTTTGAGTGAATGATGATGATTCTTGATATGCATATTGCCTATTTGGTAAACTTGATAGTTGAAGTTATCTTATATAGTGAAAACATCAAATTTGCTTCTTTTTTTTTTTTATTGCTTTTGTGTTTTAGAGATTCCTACAGAATACTGCCTAAGACAGATAAAAAGGTCAGTGGGCCGGAGGTGATCCCATACTATGAAGTTAAAGTCAATAATATGACCGTGAGATAAATGTTTTGTGACATGTGCATATCTGGGTAAAAGCGGCGGCGGCGGCTTACCCGAGACAACTAAGATATATAGAGGGAGTCTAATATGGTAGATTTCCATAAAGCATAAATTGTCCAAATGCTGATTCTTTTAATGATATCTTAGTTGTAGTAGAATTTTTTTTGCTGGAACCATGACGTTGACAGTGTTTACGGTGGTCTTAATTTCCCTCTACCCGGTTACGTCGGAATCTTTGAGTAACAAAAAAGGGCTCATACTTAGATTGTATGTAAGGCCGCATAAGCCTTTAGAATTTTAAAATAATTTCACAGAGTTTATTAATTGAGGCAAATATTCCACATTCAAAATCTATAAGAATGATTCCATTTGCACCATGCAACATTTTGCTTTTTAATTAATTATAAAGTTTTTGTTTAAATTTGAGCCAACTACAGCGCTTGAAACTATATATTCAGTTGGGACATCGAAAATTACTTCCGCTAAAAATTTAATTGGGCCTCAAGATCTAAAAATTATTTTCAAACAATGTGATGAATTGTTCTTTAAGATGGACGGCTTGGATTTAGCAATAAAAAAATTATGATGCGTGAAAACAGTGAGGCTTCGCCGTGTAACCGATCCCACCGAATCATTTCTCAAAACGTATTAAATAGATAGGTGAATTACCACAGGTGCGTCGGCTCTATTTTAACCGAAAGATTTCCATCAGATTTATCAGTAACAGCATCTTAATCATGAGTTTTAATTTGCCGGAACCGCTCAAAAACCAGCATCTAATCTTCCTAAGAAACCACACAAGAAAAGTATAATTTAAAATTTTTCATCTGAATTAAAAGAGTGGGATGCACTCAGAAAATCCAAACTTGGGATCAATGTTACCAAAACCTGGACCGGTGGTTTAATCTGACTCACGGTTCAATCGGTTCGACTTGCAGTAGAACCGGTTGAACTGTTTTTTTTTTTTTAAATAATATTATAATATAATTTTGAAAATTTAAACTATAAATATCAATCCAAATATCTTTTGTATAATAATATACTATTTCAGTTTATCTTTTTATTTTATTATTAATATTAAAATAACAAAAAAAATACTATTAAATTTAACGGGACTATATTTAATTGGTCAACTGACCGACTGGCCGATTCGGTCAGCTTTTGATAACAATGCTTGAGATGCAGTTCAAAATTTTCATCTGTTTGCAGGATGATATTATTCCATATCAACACCAAGATTATAGCATTTTAGAATTTTGGCAGCCGTAAGTTCTGTTAAAAAAGATAAAACCCTCCCCATCGCTTTTTGTTTTTTTTTTCGCCTTTTCTTTTCTCTCTCGACGTAGAGAAGTTTAAAAGTGGACCGATGCGTGGCCCGCAAGAATTCTCATTACGGCGTGGATCATTCCAGAGCGTGCCTGAAAAGATTAAGAAATCATAAAAAATAAAAAACGAGGCGGCCTTTTTGTATTGCTGCAGCTGGAAACCCGTTCCGCATCCACGTCGAATCTGTACGGCCAACCGAAACCGCAAATTAAAAAGGAAACCCTAGCACGCAAGGGAATAAAAGGACGAGCGGCATCGGCATCCCTGCAGTGCAGCAATTGCAATTCCGCCGCTCGTTCACTCTTTCTCGAGTTCTCTTCCGGTCCTCTCGTCTCTTTCTCTCCTCTCTTCGATCTTCTCGCTCTCATTGTGAATGGTAGGCGATTTCATGCTTTTTGGCCCTTTCGCTCTACCTCCGAGGGCAACCGCGCGTGTGGAGATCGCGCAGTTCTCCTCTTCCTCCTCCTGCCAATCGCTCCTCCCTCTCTCTGCTTCTGCTGCCGCCACCTCCTCCTTCGGAACTCGATCCCACGGCTGGTACTACCGCTGCCTTGGCCTCGATCCTTGAATCTCGTTGCCCTCTCACCTACTCCAGATATTTCAATTTCATCTCTGTTTTTACTCCTCTCTTGATATAACACGATCCCTTTGATCGCCTCTCCATCTGTCCGAACACGATGTCGCTGCTACAACTGCAGAAGGCGAGGAAGGGCCATCAGCAGGCCAAGGGCGGCATCGGACGTTTCCTCATCACCGTCAATGTCCTCGGCAGCGCCGGCCATATACGATTCGTTGTGAATGAGGAGGAGCTCGTGTCTAGCGTCATTGACACCGCCCTGAAATCCTACGCTCGGGAGGGCCGCCTCCCCGTTCTCGGCTCCGACTTCAACAATTTCTTCCTCTATTGCCCCCATACTGGATCTGAAGGTAGGCAAGAGGATCACAAACAAAAAATTTCTTTTTTTTTCCCTCTTTTTGTTATGAATTATTGTTATTTGCATTGCGATGTTTGATCCGATCTGGGTTTTTCCTCAGCTCTGAACCCTTGGGAGCAGATCGGGTCGCGCAGGCAGCGGAATTTCGTGCTGTGCAAGAAGCAGCAGCAGCAGATTGACGCGGAAGGCGGAGATAGGCGGGTTCTGCTGGATAGGAAGGGGAGCAGTGGCAATTGGAAGGCATGGCTCAACAAGTCTCTCAATTTCAAGATCTCTTCCCACTGATTTCGGTTGGTTGCCTTTAAGACTTGGTTTTCTTAGAATAAGTCATGATAGGATCATTTTATCATGAGATTATTGTCTTTTATCCTCGGATTATCTTCCATGACAAGGCAGAATGATCTTTATAGATCAATGTCTTTTAGTTTGCATGATGGTTGCGAGATGGTTGGTTTTTCTATGGTATTTTCGTGGATTCTGAGCTTGTGATGACGATGGATGCTTTGTTAGATTTCAATTCTCCGTTTGGAGGGCACAATACTGTGTCTGTCAAATCTAATTTCATCGATCATGCTTGCCACTACTCGATTAAAATTAGAAAAAAAAAGAATCGTATGAGAATTCAAAACTTAGATAGGCGAGGCATTCACTTATTAATTTTTTAATCAACTTAAGCTTTTAAATCTTAACTAAACCAGCGATGTCAGGTGAACGAATTGAATTTAAATTATACATCCTCTTAGATTTTAAGCTAAGCATTGTTTTGGATGCTTGCATTGAAAGCAAAAGCATTGGTAAAATACATACCATAATGAGTTAGATGCTATACAGTACACTATACGACCAATGCTTGTGAGCCATACCGAGGACAATTTTTTTACTCAGTTATTATTTCAATCTTCTTTAATATCTACATTTTTATGTATTATTACTTATATTTTTAATCATAAATTTTTATTTTTATATGATTTTATTTTTATTTTTTTAACATTTATGCATTAATCTTTCATCTTTTTCATATCTTAATTTTCGTTCTTAGAAATAAATCGTGTGGATATAATACTAGTTTGTGCCAACTATGAAGAGGGGGATGGTGGGGGTGGGTGTATTGGGTCGGTTTAGGTATATATTCCATTGGTTTGAAAAGGGGGTTGCATGCCTGGGGATTGATTCCCTTTTCTTCAAGCGCAAGGAAGCAAAGTGCTTGGAAGGGCTCGTGTTTTCCACGCGTCGGTTGAACGTGTGAGTGCACTTGCTGGATTTGTCTAGCTTAGCGGAGCCATCACATTTATGTGGGCATGTGGAGGGAGATGGCCCCGGGGGCGTGGGTTAAATCTTTGGACTGGGGCAGGTTTAGCTTGTGGTGGGGCAGGTTTAGCATGTGGTAGAGCAGCAGCAGGAATATTCTCGCGTGCATGACCACGGCGGTGCACGTGGTGTAATGTCAATCACACGGAAAGTTCCGGCTCGCTCGGATGCGCGTTTACTTTTACAACCAATACACTTGGGTTTGCTATGATACCGGGGTGCAGCTTGGGTTGGGTCAACCAAAATCCAAGCTATTCATCGGGACCTGAATTTCAGGTGGGTTTTGACCCTTTTTCAGCTGCTAGAGTCGATTTGGGTTGAAAAATACAGTCTCATTCTAAAATTAGATTGGGTTGGATTAATTTAGTAACAAATTGACTCATTGGAATAACGCATTACCCCACCTCTTTGAAATAGGGGTTCAAATTTCTTACTTACCACAAAAACAAGTATCACCGTACATTCCCTCTTCACTCCAATATGCTACAGTAAGTCAGTAACAGGGTCAAATATATGAGATATGTTAAACCCCAATTGTCAACCTAAACCTAATTCAAATTGGAATTTTAGAAGTTAGGTGAAAGTTTGGTTGAGGAACTTTTACAAATAAAGTTAAGGTTCTCTGTAGGATCAGCGCACAGCCTGAATCGAAATTTTAGGTACGATACTCGAATTCGCATATGAATGCTAATCAGCGTCTCCTGGAATCAACCTTGAGTGAGATTACTATTTACTGAGTTTACCCCTTGATTCAGACGTGTCGACCTAATTTCAGGCGAGATTGAGTCTATTCGATTGCTTGCTACTGAATGATTGCAAAAGGTCGTGAGAAGGATTGCTTGCTACTGAATGATTGGAATATAGTTAAAAGGATGGCCTGCATAGCAAGCAAGCAGGAGCTTTTGAGGAAGAGAATTGCATCACGCGCCTAAGGAATCTTAAAATTTCATGGTAAGTAGGAATCGAAGCTGAGGCATCGGGTGTGGGAGAATTTGAGGACGTCACGTGACAAATGGAGATCAAAAGAGCAAGCACGTTGTCCGTGAGCTTTCGAACATGACTGACTGCGTCTCAAAAAGGTCGAGAGGAAGAGGTTTCCCTGCGTAAATTGTATAAACACCGCTACTGGGGGTACCGCTCGAAAGGCGCTTGGGCGTGGCGGCCTCAGCTACGGCAATGAGATTCCTACCTCGGATGCCATATATTAATTGCATGATCTATTATGTAATATTATACTAAAATTATTATTTCAAAAAAAATTTCTTATACATTTAGGCGTAAATTATTTTAATTTCATTAAGTATGTTTTGAAATAATAACATAAGCCTGTTTTGAAATTTAGATTAAAATATAAACCACAAAAAATTAAAAAAGCTTATGATTGTCAAGTCAATGGCTAAATGGATAATAAAGATTGTAGTATAACATCCATTTTTACCTAAATACGTTTTACAAAAAATTAAAAAAGTTAATGATTGTCAAGTCAATGGCTAAATGGATAATAAAGATTGTAGCATATAAAATATAAAAATAAGAATTTCTTAATAAAACTTTAAAAATAAATATAAATATGCGTATAAAATATAAAATATCACTTTAAACATTAACATATATGCTAATTATGAAAACATATTAATGTTTTACACAACTACAAAGAAAACATGACATAAAAATATAATTAAAGGCATGTTGTCTTACATAAAATGGTTAAACATATATAAATCATATAATGAAAAAATAAGATAATAAATTTAATAAATATAGAGCTAAACAGAATAATATATTTAATTATAATTAATTAAACAGAATTAGTATTCCTAATTTAATAATAAATAATATATTTAATTCTTAATTCTTAATTTAAAATAATTTAAAAATAAATTTAACATTTGTTTTCATGTATTACAATTTTTATAGTACTTAGATACTAATAATTACTTAAATATTGATAATAATTAATTTAGATTCACAAATCCAAATATAGATTTTCTCCAATCCCTAATTTTGCAATAAAATAATTACTAAAAAATTAGTTGGTCAAATCTAATTTTTTAGTAGAATACTTAATATAATTGTTATTCCAATCATCATATCCTTTGAATCATACAATTTAGGGGTGTTAAATAAATATTAAGGCTCAGTTTGGTAACTAGAAAAAGAGGATGGAATTTTTTTTCATTCCATTTCTATGCCTTTTGATGTGATTCGTCATCTTCACTACTTATTAGCTAACTTTTTTCTCAATATTTATCATCTTTTTATATAAATAGTCTACTTATTTTATCCCTTTTTATTTTATTTTTAATCATTACTCTCTATTACAATGCATTGTATTACATTGCTTTTTCTTTTTTTAATTCATTTTTTCCCACCTTTTTTGTCGCTCCTAAATGGACCTGAATATATATTAACAACTCACGCATAGGTTATAGGAAATATATGTAATAATTTTTACATGAAAAATGAAACAAAAGCAAAAAAAAAAAGAAAAGAAAGAAAAGAGCAAAGTTTTACCACGGTTTCACAATGCACAGCTGCTGCCCACCCTTAAATCCATAAAAAATACACTTCAAGCGAGAGGCTTTAAAACTCCTTTGAATGAACTTATGCTAGATTCGAAGTTTATGTGGCTCAAATCGTTCGATTTAAAAACTCAACAAGTTGGGTTCTTACCCCGCACGATAGATCCATGAATCCATGGTTAGTAAAATGTACTAGGATTCGTTCGTGGTCAGGTTTATGGCTGGGAAATCGAACCAGAAAATCGGGCAAGATTCCGCATGGGGAATATTTTCCCAAAAATATCACCGAAAATTTTCTTTTTCTGCAATATTTTTTTCTCTACCATGAGATATTTTTGAAATATCACCTCTTTATTGAATTTTGTTTTTTCGAAATCAAGCAGATTCAACAACTCTCCCGCTGGAATGTTTTGTTGTCTTCTCAAAAAGAAAATACTATAAAATTTTTGCTGTTATTCTCCATAATTTTGCCAATATTTTTGAAAATACTAACTTATCTTAACCCTATTTATAGGAATTCCAACCTAAACCTATTTCCAAATTGAGTCTCTTAGCTCAAACTTTTGAAATTCAGATTGCATTCAACTTCGGTTCATGTTAAATGATTGGGGCTGACATCTCTAGTACTTACCATTTGATCTAGTTAATATAACAATTAGTTATACTAAATATGCTAATAAAAGATAGATTTGATACGTTAATATAAAAAATTAGATATACCAGAATTGAAAGGGAAGCATACGGCAAGAGAGAAGTGGAGGTGAGCTTAGGTTGAAGATGGGTTAAGGAATGAATAAAGTCGTTTCCTTTTCTTATTATTTTCAAGCTATTAAAATGGTTCCGATTTGATCAATCAGGTAATGGGGATCATGATACGCGCCCAATTAGTACATATTCTAGGTGCAATCGTAGTAATTAGGATTTTTTTATTTGATTAGGAATTTGAGGATATTTTGGTATTTTACTTATTATGCATGCTTTACGCATGTTTAGGGTTTTGCTTTCAAGTCTATAAATATGGTAACTTGTATTAGGATTGAGACACTTGATTATTGAAATACATTGATTGCTGCTTTGCTTACCCTAATCCTCCCTAAGTTTTCCCTACTTCTCCCTTTTCTTCCCTTCTTTTCTCCTTGAGAGGTTTCTTTCTCTTTCTCTTAACTTCTTCCTACCCGTCTCACATCAATTTCGCATCAAAGCAAACCCTGGTATTCACTTTTACCTCTGAAATTCTAATCCCACTTTTCTCATTTACGCTTCTACAGTGTTGGCCATAGTTTTAGCGACCCATCAAAATTACACCCATCTGTTGAAGCCATTCGACTGTGTGTGGGTGACCAAACCTCACCCCTCTTCTAAATTTGAACCCCAATCATAGATTTGGCCCATCTAACACCATTAGGGGCTTCGTTCTTCAAATTCGGTGATTTAATACATCGGAAACGGCCTTAACCAGCGTCAGAGTCCACTGTCGACACTATTGTTCCCATCTCCGACAAGCTTCAGCGTCGGAACAGGTTCCTAGTGCTGGGATCCATCATCTGGTGGCACTGCCCATGCAGTCCCGACGACTCTGGTGACTTCGACTCCCATAGATTCTAGCGTTGGCAGCCCCGTCAAAAGCCATCTTCTACGGTCCAGCGACCCTTGACTTCGGAATCTTTCCAGGAGTCTTTGTCTGGCTTTGCTCCGGTAACTCACAATGTTGGAACTCCCATCTCTGGCTTCTGAACTTCTCGCCAAAGCCCCACTTTCAGATCTCTATCAGCCTGTGGCTGTTATCCTCGATTACAACAACTCCAACTTTATTGGAAAACCTCTTCAACGTCGCCGATTAATTTGGAACTCTCCAATCTTCTTTTCGGTGCCATCCATCATCACTGCCAGCCATCTAACGATTATCTCCTTTAGATCCGATAACTCAAGCATCATTGTCCACCTTCAGCATTGCCGACCATGTCTATGTCATTGAAAACATCCAACTAGTCCACCAAAGTCAACATTTGTTGATGTCATTGAATGATTTGCAGTGGGTTTAGAAAACCCACCTCCAGTTCGTGCGCACGCGCGCGCGCGGGGTGGGGGGTGGAAGATGAACAATGATTTGAATTTTTTATTTTTTTACAAATAGCCCCTCCTATTTTTTTTGTTTGAAACTAACCACTTTATGAAAATTCATTTTCAATCCATCATTCTGAACTTTTGCAAAACAAGACCATGCTAGAAAAATTGCAAAACAGCCCTACCTTCAGAACTTGAAATTCAGCACCTTTATTTTCTGAAATTGCAAAACAACCCCTACATTGCTGGAAATTGCAAATAAGTTCATTTTTGAAAAATATTTCAAAAAAGTCTTTCAAAAATTATAATTTGGTATACAAGTATTTGAGAAAGGGTTTTAGAGCTTCTTAAAAGGTATATTTCTTCCACTTGAACTTGAATTAAACTTTTATTTATCTGTTAAGTTAAGATCCCTTATATACTTCTGTTTCTTCTTTGGTGATTTATTAAGCATCTTTAAGTTAATTACTTAGTGTGAATTTTATTTTACAATGACATACATCTTTGTGTTGTGTATCATCCATTCACCCTAATTCACTTATATTGAGTCCAACATGGTTACCAATGTCGAACTTACAAGTACAATTGAAAAACTGTCCCAAACTTGTGACCACTTCAATGAAAAATATGATTCCTTAGCTTAAAAATATGAGAACTTATCCATAGGATAAACCAACCTGATTACCAACTTCACTGAGTTTCAAACCTGATTTCAAATGCAATTAGAAGCCCAAACTCAGTCTATACTCAAACATTTAGGCAAACGTCTTGTTGATGAGTTGATGGTAGATTTTTTAGAACCTAATATGGGTCAAACTTCTCCCAATGAGCATAATCAAAATCCCATAAGACTGCCTCACCAACATCGATATATTCTTCTTCCTTTGGGTACACTTAAGGATCATCATTAGTCTTTGGGTCTTGGTAAAGAATTTTTGGTTGAAAACCCATGAGATTTTTCAAATGTTAAAGAGATACATGGAACTGATCATTGGCAACAAAATAGGATTCAATCATTATAACTTCCCACATCAGCTACAACAGAATATGGTAGTTGATTGTAGGCATGTCTTTGGGGATGATGATGTCACAAAAAGGTCAAAGTTGATGTTTCTAGCTTTTACGGACAGTTTGATCCTGACACCTTCATTGATTGGATAACCGAATTGATTTTTTTTTTTGAATGGTATAATATGACAGATGCCCAGTGCATCCAATTTGCAAAGATGAAGTTGATAGGATCTGCCCAACATTACTAGTTAGGTGTGGAAAGGGATATAGAAGAGGGTAGAGAGACACATGTCACCACATAGGCTAAAATGAAAAATAAATTAAAACTAAAATATGTGCCTCATTTTATAGAGACCAACTAATGAACCAATGAATGAGTTTAAGATAAGAAACTATGATTGTCACTGAATATTATCAAAAAATTGATAATCTTTTCTTGAGATGTCAAATTAATCAAGACGGGTGGGTAATACGTCTTAAATTCATTAATAGTCTTAAACTTCAATTGAAACGAGAATTGATCTTATATGCTCCATGTACCCTCAGGCAGTTTATAAGATACTAGAACTGGAGAAGTATCAGAAGTCCCCACCCTTTAGGCATATCACTTCCCAAGTTGGGGATACTCAGGCAAATAGATTTACATTCAGGTCAATGTCTAACCAAAGAGTGAGTTCACAAAGTAAAGGTAGTAACAACCCTATTCCAAATTTTTCTGGAAATGCTAGCTCCAATGTTGCATCCAATTCATGCACTAGAATGTCTGAGGTTGAATGTTTTAAATGTCATGGCATAGGTCACACTATATCAAATTGTCTGAATCGTACTCTTATAATAAAGATTGAGAAAACTAAAGATTACGATGAGAGAAATATAAATTGTGTTGTTGATCCACTAGATGAACCTAACGATATAGACTTAGCGCATGATGAAAATCAGTATGATGTTGAGCATGTAGGTGTCATGAGATGCATTTTATCTACTCCGATTTTAAAGATGATTGGAAGTGTATCAGCATTTTTCATTCATTTTTTATGCGTGGTACTGCCATATGCAAGGTTGTTATTGATGGGGCTAATGTTATGAATGTTGTATAAACGGCTGGTGTAACCAGGATGAAATTAAAATCTGAGCCTCATCCTAAACCATACAAAGTAGCATAGATAAATAAGACGGCACTACTTGTTCATGAAAGATGTTTAGTCTCACTTAAAATTGCAGACTATGAGAACCAAATATAGTGTGATATACTTTCGATGGATGTGACTCATATTTTGCTTGGTTGTCCTTGGTTATTTGATATAAATGTCATATATTATGGAAAATCAAATACATTTTTTCAGGTATAATGGAAAATTTATTTTTTTGAGACTAGCCAAACCATCAGTGAAAGAAAAACCTCAAAAGAAAATTTTTCCTATTGAACCCCCAGATAAAAGGCCTTTTCATATTTTGGCCAAGTGAGAGTTTGCAAAGAAAAATAGAGAAGCGAGTTTAATGTTGATGTTGGTAGGAAAGTCTAAGTCTAGTGTTTGTGTAGATGAGTCTGTTGCTCAGTCGTCAGAAGTTGTAAATCTTTTGAATGAATTTAGGGATGTGGTCCCTGAAGAAGTACCAAATGAGTTACTGCCTATGAGAGATATACAACATGCTATCGATTTGGTTTTGAGATCACAATTGCCAAATTTACCACATTATCAAATGAATCCCAAGGAACGAGCTGAACTCAAAGGACAAATGGATGAGTTGATCCATAAGGGTTTCATTCATGAAAGCTTATGTCCATTTGTTGTACCTGCTTTATTGACTCCAAAGAAAGATAGATCTTGGAGAATGTGTGTAGATAGTAGAGCGATAAACAAAATAACAGTCAAGTATAGATTTTTAATACCTCGATTGGATGATATGTTGAACCAAATGACTGGCTCATAATGGTTCTCCAAAATTGATCTTCAAAGTGGATATCATCAAATCAAGCTTAGAACTGGCGATGTGTGGAAAACTGTTTTTAAAACTCAAGATGAGTTGTATGAATGGTTAATGATGCCCTTTGGACTGTCAAAAGCACCTAGTATTTTCATGAGGGTGATAACACAGATTTTACGACCCTTCATTGAAAAATTTTTGGTGGTTTATTTTTTTGATATATTGATTTACAATCGTTCTAAGAAAGATCATATTGTCCATTTGCGACATGTTCTTGAAATACTTCGTGTTAAAAAAATGTACATAAATATCAAAAAGTGTTATTTTATGCAAACCAATGTGATCTTTTTGGGACTTGTTGTTTCAACTCACATTTTAACTATGAATCATTTTAAGGTGAGTGTTATTCGAGATTGGCCCGCACCTAAAACTCTTCATGAGGTTCATAATTTTCATGGGTTAGCTATTTTTTATAGGCATTTCATTAGAGGTTTTAGTTCCATCCTGGTTCCTATAACTGATTGCATGAAAATAAGTCTGCATTTAAGGCATTTTGCGAGATCAAAAGGAGAATGACTGAGATACTTGTATTACAACTTTCTGATTTTTCAAAAGCTTTTGAGATTACATATGATGCTTTAGGAGTTGATATTGGTGGTGTTCTAAGTTAAGAAGGTCATCTCATTGCATATTTCAGCGAGAAACTTTAATGAAGCTAAGCAAAGATATTCAACATATGATAAAGAATTTTACGCTGTAGTACAAACACTGAGGTATTGGCGACATTACTTATTACCTCAAGAGTTTGTACTTTATTCTGATTATTGAGCTTTGAAATATTTGCAATCACAATGTAAACTTAGTGCCAAACATGTTAAGTGGATAGAGTTTCTTGAGGAATATACCTTTGTTCTTAAGCAGCGTGCAAGTGTTAAGAACAAACCAGCGGATGCCCTCAGTCGTGTAGTTGTAGTCCTTCAAACAATGAGTGTCAATGTTATAGGTTTTGATAGGTTAAAGGATGATTATGTCATGTGTCTCGAGTTTGGTATTATTTTTTAGGTGTAGAGTGAAAATCATCAGGAATATGTTGATTTTGTGGTTAAGGATGAGTTTTTGTTTAAAGGTTCCAACTTACGTATTCCCGAAACTTCATTGCGTAATTTTTTGATTTGAGAATTACATGCAGGAGACATTGCAGGACATCTTGGTAGGGATAAAAAATAACTCTAGTTGAAGATAGATTTTATTGACCTTCTTTGAAACGGGATGTTGCTAAAGGTGTATCTCTGTGTCGGACATGTCAACTAGCAAAAATAAAGAAACGAAACATAGGATTGTACACACCATTACCTGTTCCACACACTCCTTGGCAAGACATTAGCATGGATTTTATTCTTAGTTTGCCTAAGACTCCTAAAAGGGTTTGATTTTATTTTGGTAATGGTGGATCGATTCTCAAAGATGGTTTACTTTCTACCATGTCAAAAGACTACTAATGCCTCATATGTGGTAAAATTATTTTTCAAAGAGATTGTCAGACTGCATGGGTTGCCATCTACTATTATGTCTGATCAGAATGTTCGTTTTATGAGTTATTTCTAGAAGACTTTGTGAAAACTTTCTTAGACTGAGCTAAAATTTTCTTCTGCTTTTCATCCACAAACTGATGGTCAAACTAAGGTTGTTAACCGAAGTTTAGGAGACTTACTTAGATGTTTGGTAGGTGAGCACTTAGATACTTGAGATTCAGTTTTGTCTATTGCAGAGTTTGCTTATAGTAATTCTGTTAATAGATCCACAGAAAAGTCTCCATTTGAGATTGTCCAAGGTTTTGCTCCCTGTGCTCCCATTGATCTTGTACCCTTGCCCCTGATATTCGTATTTCTACTTTTGCTGATACATTTTCATAACACATTCATGATGCTTATGCCACTCTATGAAATGAATTGTACTAAGTAATAAAACTTAGAAGCTCGCTTCTGATTTACACCGTAAGTATCATGAATTTGACGAGTGATTATATTATGTTTCATATGCGACCTGAGAGATTTCCTAAAAATTTTTAAAAAAAATTGAATGCACGAATCAGTGGTCCTTTTCATATTTTATGAAAATTAAGATCAAATGTATATATTCTTAACTTGCCTTCGTATTTAGGGATTAGTTCAACTTTCAATATGAAGGATTTGTCTCCTTACAAAGGAACCTTCGAGCCTTCTCTTTGACCTATAGGGGTACTAAACTAAGGAGTTTCTTCAGCTTTGAAATCTATTCCAGTTCTACCATGATCACAATTTACACATATAGATCAGGTTCACATTGATGCTACATAAATGCTTAAAAAAGAGCTTTAGGCATTGGAGCCAAATTTACTCGATCAATATTATCATGCGAACTCTTTAGTGGAGCGTTCTTTCAAGCAAGGGAGAGTTGATGGGATCATTACGCGCACCCAATTTGTACATATTCTAGGCGTAATCGTAGTAATTAGGATTTTTTTATTTGATTAAGGATTTTGGGGTATTTTGATATTTTACTTATTACACGTGTTTTACGCATATTTAGAATTTTGCTTTCAAGTCTATAAATCTGGTAGCTTGTATTAGAATTAAGACACTTGATTATTGAAATATATTAATTGCTTCTTTGTTTGTCTTAATACTCCCTAAATTCTTCCCTACTTCTCCCCTTTTCTTTCCTTCTCCTTCCCTTAAGAGGTTTCTTTCTCTTCCACCTAACTCCTTCCTACCTGTCTGCATCATCATGTTATAATTACTTTAACTCAATTCGCTCCAATTTCTAAATTGGGCCACATTTTCAACTCGAACCAAAACTAGCAGCCGAGATGCTCGAGGTGGCCAAATTGCACCCTCACACCATATCGCGCCCATATGGTACGTATAGTTCACTTACGAAGATCATGTTGTCTGGATGTCCCCTCTTTTCCGCCAATTGGCATTATTCTGTTGATTTCCCCTTTTTTCCTTCTACAGCCAGTATTCCGTTGCGCACTTGCGCAGGGAATTGTCTTCTGGACATGGAGAAAGAAGCCCCAAATAACCATCAGAAGCAAACGGTGCCTGAATGCTTGACGGTGCAAGCAAGCATGCAATTAGAAACCCTGTAAACTTTCCTGCTCACGGTGCTGATGAGATCAAAACTCTGACAAAGGGCTTAGGTAGTCCATTGTGTTCTTGTGGAAATATAATTCACAGTTGCTGCAAAAAGATCAAAACTCACAAATCTGAAAGGTAAATCATCAGCACTATAGAGCGCTTCTTCAATGTATGGGCCTGTGTAATTGATGCAATTAAAAGTTTTGTTCGTGAATTGATTCACCTGCTGGAGTCAAACTCGACAGATACTCATTTTGGATGCTGAATGATGTATGATATCATCGCTGCAATCGGCAAAGAGCTCCTCCAGCTGTTCATCCGTCCAATCTGGCAGTGGTGCTCTAGATATGGGCTTTTTCCTTCTCTCACGGGCTTCATGGTCTGGCTCCTCAACAACAGGAGCCTTGTCCCTCCCGCAACCCAAGCTTCCTTCTGATAATCCCCCGTTTGTCCTCCCCAAATCTGTTTCTACTCTTTTAGCTATCACATTAATGATCTCATTGGTTTCCTGTCTAATAATAGGCGTTGCTCTGATCCCTGACCTTGTCTCCAGACCTGCCTCCGTGGATCCGAATGGTCACAAGCAAAAAATGATGCCCATTCTACCAATAAGTGTGGAACAAGTTCTGCTTGAAAGAAATCAAACAGAACAACAAAAATTGTATTACATACCAGGAGATCTACGTGCAACTGAAGAACTAGGAAAATGTTGATTCAGAGGTCTGCTCTCTTTACCGAAAACCTGTTGAAGAAATAAAATGAATGAATTTCTAGTGAAGAAAGGGGAACAATAAAAAACACAACAATGATACTAATGGAGCTCTCACTGATAGAAATACAACTTTTGCACAATCAATGAATGAGATTGCTGATTTCTTCAAGCAGCCTGGCTAGCAATGTAACATCAGTGGAAAACGTGATGGAGGCAAATGGAACTCTCGTTAAAATTCAGGTTCTATTGAAATTCTGTTATTTAGTGATCTGAGAAAGCAGGATATGATGAACAGCAGTCATATGCTAACTACTTAAAGAAAGCATGCACAAGGAGGTACTTTCCCAAATATTAATTATAAGGTTTTTCTACAAGGTGTAGATGAAACCATAGGACGTTGATGATGATATGCAGTTTCCATCAAGTTCTCAAAAAATAGGCATTGCAGATTCAGGATTATGCAACATTTTATATGTAAGATCTGAACCCAGTAATCTGGTTGTTAACAGATCTATCAGAAACTACACACTAGCTGCACATTCTGTCCAAACATGTAAGCACTTTTCTTCTGGGCTTAAACCTCTCGAAGTGTAATGGTGAATGAACTTGATTCATGTGTCCTAAAATGAAAGATCAGGTACTCAGTAAAGCTGGGTTTTGGATGTTTCATGATATTAGAAAAAAAGTTTATCTAATACAATTTGTGCCTACAGATGCATATACTTGTATAGATAGGTTTTTGCCAGGCCTGTTGCCCTTTGAAATGCAGTTGCAAAGAGACTCAATCCAAGACCATGCCTTGGGAGAATGGATGCTCATTTAAGTTGGCTTTCAAAGGCTTTTGGATCTTCTAAAGGCGATTTCGAAATATAACAGTATGGAAGTGCTTCTAGTTGTAAAAAATCTTTTTATGAAAATAAAAGAGCTCAACATACACAATGGATTAAATGATTCATCCATGAATAAAGGTTTTAATTCACACTGCAAAACCAATTTGCCACAAAGAATTCCTCAAAAGAAAATACCAAACTCAATTTCATGAAGGATATTAGAGAGAGATATTCTCTCTACAACCAAAATAAACCTATATATAGACTCATGATACAAATAATCCTCCGCATTCATTATATTAAGAAATCAATAACTGATGCTTTGATTCTCTTTTTTCTAAATCAAGTGGACATACCAACATTTCTTCGAATCCACCTCTTACTGCTTGATTAGTAGGCTAAGCATCATGGAATGGTTCTTCTTCCTATTTCAAATCTTCCTCCACAATAATACCTTCTTTCATGTGAAAGGATTCATGGTCACCCTCCAAAATCTTCATTTGGGCTTCCACTTGTTCCCATCCCTGAAGGGCTTGTAACTCTTGTGATAATTCTCCAATCATATGCCTCAAATCAGTATTATATACCTGTTATTCCTAATTTCCTCTTGCACTCCTGCCTCTTCCATAACCAGGCATGGCTCTAGTACCAATTTGACATGGTAGAAGCAGCATTTCAACCAAAAATATGGAAATTATAAGACCGAAAAGAGCAAATTAATTGAAGCAGAGCAAAAGAAATTCTTAAATATGTTGCTTTTAGTGAAAACAGCAAAAGTCTCTAGGAAAAAACTAATAATAATAATAATAAAGTAAAATAAAATAAAAGACCTTTTATAGGAGGTCTCTAGTAACCTAGTGACAGTAACAGTTAGTGGGCTGAGTTAATGGGCTTTGCTTGTAAGCTTAATGGGCCTGTTTGGAGGGTACATTTGACTAACCTAAGTAAATGTCTTATCAAGTAAAATGGGGGGGAGAAAATGGTTTTCCTCCCCTTTTTCACCTATCCAAACAGCGATAAGGAAACATCTTTGGGCTCCTTGATCCTCTTTTTGATCATTGCTTCTCAAGAAAGTAATCAAAGTGACTTGAAGTCTTGAACACCATTAAATCTTGTTCAACTCTAAACTAATTTATAGTATTGACACATTTATGCAAATGACAACATCATTTCATGGAGTAATTAGAAATAGTAATAGTTTTTGACAGAGGCACTTTACTTTCTTGAGCCATTGGGAACTTGGAAACACTAAAGTGACAAACTATGCTGCAGTTACTACATCAACTTACTGAACCACATTACAGTGAAGCAGAAACATTCACTTCTCAGATAAACAATACCATTCATTAAAATTTTCAACCCCTCAACAATAGAGTTTACCTCATGATTTTATCCAACATGATTTTCTTTTTTCAAAGATGGTTATTCAGTCAGTTATCCCACGTTTGGAACTAGGTGCATAGAAAGCCAACAAAATCAAGAAAAATGTCATTTGGGCCATTCTAGAATGTAGTCCGAACAAAGGATTTAGCTGCTGGAGATCAAAAATGAGATGGCAGGAAAATAGATAAGCAAAACTAATAGGTCCCTTTTGGAGAAAAGTGATGGCAAAGAGCATGAAAAGAAGACCCAAAAGGACCCAGATCAAGCTATTAATAATGGATATGGGGCTAATTTAGCCATAGATAGTAGGCCTCATATAGGAATGGTGGGTGAAGTAGGACCTAATGCTGACCTGAATGGCTGCAACAAAGCTAAGATTGTTTGGGAATCAACAAGTCAGTGCACCCAAAGCCAACCCCTTGAAGAAGCAGGCTCAAGGCCTCCGAAGCCCTGCCTATGATCTAACATTAGATGACCAAACCAAAGCTTGAACAAATTTCCAAGCACAGGTCAAGCTACTGGCCCAAAAAATTAAAAAGGGAAAAGAAAACATCCATAAGGTTTGAACTCAAAGACCTTTATGCAGTTTGACACACTAAAGCAGGCATACAGTTGCTAAAGATTATTTATTTGCTTATATTATCAACAACATGTATGTGTGGTTAGCTGGGAAAGTTCATCCAAATCTCAGTTCTGTGTCGTGTGCCATTTTTACTAAAATAGCAATCACAATGGCTCCTGGGCTGCACCCACAAACCCCCTAATTTTTGAGTTGTGGGAATTGGGATTGGTTAGCAAATCATCTTAAGGCAGATTTTCCAATGGACATTAATTGCATACTTGATTTAAAAAGGGGAAAGCATGGAATAAGAACACACACCTTGACCACATTGTTTATTGTAACATTGAGATAGCGGAGTGAACGAGTAGGAGAGAATGGAACAACCTGAAAAAGTGTAGTTGATGAATCATAAGATGTCAATATAATGAATTAAAAATGATGCTAGATGCTGCACAGTTGTTTCAGTGAGAGCTGGCTAAAACATCCCCTATATATTTCTTCTAGAGCATAACTGGATGCAAAAGTAGAAAAATATGCAGTCAAGACGTGAAGAAGAAGAGGCAAAACCTGCTGAAGAACAACAACTGAATCAACAGTTATGTCACTTGCAAATTTTTTCTCTGCAAGGACCTTTCGATGAATACTGGCACTTATTGTACCCGTGGGATCCTGAATGAAACAATACCCATGTCATTGGCAATGATGTGTGTGCATGGACCCACTTGAAAATCCATGTGATGTAAGCAAGATACCTTCATGGTTACAATCAGATCACCAAGCCCATTGGGTTTGCAGGATTTGATTACCCCAACAACCTAATCATCAATTCAACATTAACCTTAGTTGCACAGTTCAGGGAAGAAAAGCACAAAAAGATTAGAAAATAATTGCCCAAAAGGTACAAATCAATATGAGATTGATCTTACTTGACCTGGCAAATTCAAGGTATCCTATGTAGCACAATATGGGCAACATAGCATCATGTGGATCACTCCACATTCAGAAGTGCATGTAATACTATTTACACAATTATAGATCCAGCAACATTGTTTTACACCAGCCACGACTGATATTCCACCAATTAAGGTATGCACATTAAATAAACCATGATTATCTACGCATTGGAATTCGGATTGCTCAAAATTGAATATCCTTATACCAATGACTTCAACAAGGACGAACGGTTCAGAACAGAATGTGTGGGTGGTGGGTGTTGATTTGTATAAACATAGTGCCGATTTCAGTAGGTCTAGCATTCCACAGAAGTGGCATGAGTCTTTCACTGATCAAGATCGTTTGTCTGGTGGGCCTGATGATGGCGATAGACAAGCCTTGAATTGGAGGTCATATTACAATGGTGACCTAAATTTGAGAGCAACCTTAGTATAATCTCAAGTTTAAAGTACCTGAGGTATCCTTTCCATGGTTTGACTCTTCCTGATCGAGCATGGCAGAGGCGTTTTGGCATCCAATCCTGCTAAAAGAACAAGCACAACACCACACATTTCTCAGTCCGCATTTGGTGGAGAATTCAGTGGCACCCACACCCCCAATTTGCAAACTAAAAGCCCCGTAATTCCTGACATGACATACCCAAGAAATCCAACGCACAAAGCCAAGGATTGAGCTTGAAATCTTCATCATCTTCTTCTTCTTCTTCGCAGCCCGAGACAGGTGCGCAAATTTCGGCGCGGACTACCCCCCGATGCATGGCGGCTTGAACAGATCCAGCGGGACCGGGAATCCGACGGCGGCCGCTATCTTTGGTCTCGTCTAAGAGATGAGGGGAGCGATGCTGTTGGGCAGTGGAAGGATTGTGTGATGAAGATTGAAGGGGTACTTGGGAGCATGGTTGGAGGAAAGGCAAGGAAAGGGAAATGGTCTGAGGGTGAGGAGGAGGAGAAGAAGCAGCAGAAAGCGAGACCGTTCGTTTGGACTCTTGATCGTGATTATGATGGTCGTTTGGTGGGGGCCTTTTAGAAGGAAGGAGAGACGGTGAAGGGCGGAGCAGCGAGGGAAGATCCGAATCGTCCAAATCAAGGCCTTCCCAGTCCTCCATCTTTTCTTTGGCTTCTAGCAGCGGGAAGATTTGAAGAATGTGGAGTGTGGAGGGAGTTACGGTGCCTGCTAGAATCTGTTTAGAAAATAGAACCGTTCGAGTGTCGGTTCTGGCTCGATGGAGTTTTGAGCGTTGGTTCAACCGGTGGAGCCAATTGGTTTGAATTGGTGATATATTTAAATTTTTAAAAATATATATTACCTAAAATATACAATAAATAATTTAAAATAAATAAAATTCATCACACGTATATATATATATATCAAATTAATCAAAATAGCATAATTCTAATCTTTTCTCCCCTTTTATGCTCATTAAAATTTTAAAATTTTAATTTTAATATATATTTAAAAATCAAAACTGGTGAGTGGCTTCACCTATGATGCCCTAGCAACTCCCGATTCGATTGGTCAAACTAGCCGGCCCGATTTGATTTTCTAAACACTAGTTAGAGTGCTTCGTGCGTGTATGCTCATTACGTGTTCAACGTGCTGATCGTGTAACAACATGCTAGTGCATCATTGCAAGCACACATTCTGTTATGATCCATTGCATTTGTATTCTATAAAAAAGGAATTAATTCTAGGCCAAGAAATAATTTAAATCGTCATTTCTCGGCAAGCAAAAATACTTACCACTATAGAATCTTGGAGATTGGCATAAATACTCATCACCATACCATGATAAGATAGATAAAAAACTAAAAATAAGTGAATCAATTCTCGGCCAATCAAACTTAGATATAGTAAAAAATTAGGTCCCTTAGGCAAGGCTTAATCCAAGGGAGAGGGGTGAATTGTATTTATAAAATTTAGTATAAGAGTCTCTTATACCTTCTTTGTAGTTTAAAGAAAAACAATAATGCAATCAATCATATGTTAAATACAATTTTTATAGTAGTTTGCGAAAACTTCTCTACTCCACTCTTCCAAGCACTCTTCTTAGTATCCCGGGTTTCATCATCTCAATAGAAATTACAAATTAATGCAATTACACTCTTTGAGATTCTAACTCTATGAGGCATATAAAACTTAGTATCAATGCACTCTTCTTGATTCCAACTCAATGGGGCGTAAATACAACTTAACAAATTGATTATAAGACACATACCGACAATCAAGCTTATTCTTCTTGAGGTTGCTTTCCAAAATCAACTCAAGGAAACAAATGAATAGAAATTGGAAAGTAAGATATTACATTTTTAATAGTACTTCTTGTGAGAGCAAAAGAACCCTTTGAAGATTATTAATAGCTTGCTTTGAGTGGCCAATAGCTTCAATGCAGTATTTTGAAGGTTGAAGTGCTTGAAGGCTTGATTGCTTATGTTGCTTCAATGAATGAAGATTAATAACTTAATTAATGATTGCAACAACTTTTGAAATGTTCCACATTAACTCCCTCTATAATTGGCTTCAAAATCTAAGCATTGGGGGTAGTTGGCACTCATTTAATATGAGGGAACATTTGAATTTTTTGATTGTTGAAGTGGCAAGAGGATTGCCGGCGGCTTTGGTAATTAATTACAGTTCGCTGGCGATTGTTGAAATGTGGGATATTACACTTTACATTGCCCATGTGAGGGTGGGAGTCCTAACATTTATATGTGGGCCTTGCGGAAACCTGTTGAGGCCTCTTTTGTGGGGGTTGTATAGGCATTAACCATAGTGGGGCAAAGCCGTGAGGACTATGATGGTCCAAAGTAGACAATGCTTCAATAGTGTGGCCACAAGTTATTACAATTAGTATAACTTGTACTTTTGAATCATGTCATGTCATAACAAATTGTTTCCTAATGTCAATTCAGTACTATGACAATAAAAAATTCACTCCCATTTTTCAACACCCCAGGTGTTACAAATTACTCCCCTTATAAAAAGTTTCAACCTTGAAACTTAAAACATTATTCTCAAACTATTAATGTACTCATCCGAACTGTTTCATACCTTGTGGATCCTTATCCTCATGATACACCACACAAGTTGTGCCTTTTTTTATCATATATCCTTATCATTTAAGAGTTGTTTACTTTAACTAATAGTAACATGTACATAATGCCTTATCTAAGGTATTCAAAGTGCTAATACAATCAGGCCTACATTGGCATTATTACTAACATCACTATAACCCATATAAGCCTTTCAATATCGATTAGTTCAACCAAATTGCACATCAATCATGTCGAAAACATGCTAATTATCACCAAGTGTTCCTCATTAATATGTCAGACCTTTAAATACTAACTAGATTTATCATTTATCAGATCATTCTACCACAATGTGTAATTTACCTTAACCTTACACCATATCAGCCCATTTATACTCAAGATAGCATCAACCATTCTAAAAAATTAGCAAAATATTTTATTCTAATCATCATGGGCATAAACTTTATTCATGAAAACTAAACTAGCTTTACACACCGTTATTATAAAAGTGCCTAACCTCACCATCACCCAAGGCATAGAAATTTATCCCTATATCCATGATCTTTCTTGCATAACTTCATGATATCCAAGCATACATAGATAGACACATAGGTGACTTATCACTCTAGGACATACTTCTGTTAGATGTGTTCTTATAACATAACTTATATACCACCTCTCCTATCCTTATTCTTGAGGTGAAATTGTCCAAACCTATTAGTCAGATTCATAGAATTGAAATTCAGGATAAAACCTTCAATCCCTACATTGGGATGTATCCACACCATCCCCACACCGAGATATACTTGCCCATGCCCATAAGCTAAGTTTCATAATTCATCTTATGAACAAGGCATATCATGCTTATATCATGACTATGATAGTTTTCATCATGTCTCACCTTATTGCGTCCATAGTCACATCTTATCATCATTTTTTTCAATTATACTTTTGATAGCTTTCATTATTTATCTACATACACATTTACCGTTTCATAGAATTTACCAACTGTAATTACCATCCTGTCCCTATTGAAAATGTACAATGGATTACCCCTGTAACCTCGACTACTAATGTTACTAGATCCATAATAGCAACATTGTGCTTCCTATGGTGCTTTGCCTTTATTGCAATATAGGAATATCAGGTGCATCATTCATATTTACTAAGGGAATCAAAGATAATAATTACAAAGCCTTACTATGTTTTTCATTATAAGTTCATGTCTTATACAAAATTTCATACTATTTCTCATATTTTATATTGTTCATAAGGATCCCACTATCCTTGCTTTATAAAATGTTATAATCATATGAGGATAAAATATATTCTAATATTATATATGACAACTAACAATGTAATAAGTGCAAAAAAACTCTAAGTGTAGGATCATCTATAGCAAACTTCCACAACTATCTGCTATATTCTAAAAAAACTGAATTAATGAAAATCATGGGAGAAGAAGAAGAATAAGAAATCTAAAGACACACAAGAAAGGTTGCAATTGTCGAAAAGAAGCTTCCATGAACAAAAGCAATCAGAGAAAAACAAGGCTCCAAAGATGTGCTACAATAAATTTGCATTGTCTGTTAACCTCAAAGAGAAAATTTCAATAAAAAAATGCAAGATAAATGAAGTTTAAGACAAAGACATAGTCAAAGAGTATAAAGTTGTTTAAGAAATTTAAACTATCTACACTAACCAGACAAAGCCTATCTGAGATAAAGAAAAAAGAAGAAGCTCCATCAAATACTCAAACAAAGGAGGAAAGAAGAAATTGCTGCCCAAACAATCATGCACGAAGAAGAGAAAACTTTGTCTGATCTACAAAGTTAGAAGAATGGATTAGTTAAGAACAAAAAGGTAATATGAATAGATAAGGAGGTGCAACTTTAGTTGAGCTAAGATAAACAAATGAAGATTGAAGAAATCAAGAAGATACGAGAACAAACCCCTTCTGTTGCTTAAAGTGTGCAAAACAGTTGAAGAACTTTACTTCATCTACAGATCAAAAGTTATTTATTACTTACTATAGATAAAGCATTAGCCAAAGTAGAAGTTGAAGTAGAAACTGTACAGTGGGTATAGACAAACCTGAATAGACAAAGAGCTACTTGGACCATAATGGGCTTCAACAGACAAAGACACGATCATCTACAACTTACAATAGACAAAACCATGCGATGTGTAAAGTATTCAGTCCAAGATAAAATAGAAAATAGTTCATCTATCGCTTACATCAGATGAATCAAGATAAAGTAAGATTCGTCTGCTACCTCCAATATACAATAAGAAAGAAAGAAAGAATATCATACTTCATCTATTCATATAGACAAAGGAGTGTTCGTCTATTGTGCAATTCAACTTTGTCTGTAGATCAGAGTTCTTCTGTTATCTGCAATAGACAAAGCACAACTACAAAGGAACAACTAACAGATAAACCTCATGGAGGAATTTTTGCAAACAAAGAAGTGTTTGTTTATTGATTACTTTGACTTTGTCTATGCTACTTAGAGTTCGTCTGCTACTTGCAACAGACAAAGTTCACTCACAAAGAATCAACTAACAAACAAACCTATGGAAGATTCATCTGCAACTTATGGCAAATAAATATAGACAGAGAGAGGTCGTGACTTATTAGAGAAAAATCGATTTATGTGACAAGCATTCAAATGGTATCTGCACTCATGCAAACATTATGAAGACTTATATCAGTCACCATTTTCAGAAATAAGTGGCATAACAAGTTTTTCAAAGCTATGACAAGTTAAACGAGGAACACCTTTTAACATAGCTCATTTTCATCTTTGAATAACGATGCAGTAACTCAAGATAAAACAAAAAGACCTAGACACTAATGGCAGAAAGCTCAAATGGTCTTATTCATTCAATGTTGCTCTCATTTCTGTATTCAATAGAACCCACCTTCGCAAATGGTGGAAAATATGAGAAAGCTATTTAAGGTGAAAAGGTGGGACGATTCAAAGGCAGTAATGGAAGATATTTCAAATGAGCTTAATCTTATGCAAATCCTTATGCCCATGGCCAAGAGCTTAAACTATCATATATCTTTCATGAGCTTCAATTTGCTTATCTTTATGGCCATTGTCTTTACATTATGAGAAGATTTTTTGTACTACATAGAGCTAAAAGAAAAACTAAATCTTCCCTTGTACTTGAGAGAAATACTATGCAAAAGTGTATAAGTTTTTTGGTAAACTTAAAATTAAAGAGTTGTTGGTGAGCTCTAGAAAACCAATAAGTTTGCTAGTGATCTTTGAAACTAGTGAGTTTGTGGTGAGCTCAAGGAAAACTATATTGTATGAGTTGTCATTGACCTTTCAAAAACTAACAAGTTTGCTGGTGATCTTCAAAAACAGTGAGTTTCTTGCTGAGCTCGCAAAAACTAAAAAGTGCTAGGAGCAATATATACTTCCATTATATGAGATATAGTGGAACCCAAGGCACATTGAGTATGTGTTCTTTGAAGAGTAGATGTAGGGACGGGGTCCTGAACCACTATAAAATCTTGTTTGTGTACTCGTGTTTGCTCATATGTTTTATTCTATATGCATTTTATTATTTTTATTATGTACTTTACATCATACCACACACAAGCACGAAAAGAGGAAAATATCCAATAGGGGTTAAGTAATGAATTTTTACTTAGCAACTTACCCCTCCCCTTTTGGGCTAAGTCATCCTACGAGATCTTACAAGAGCAGGCTAGATAAACAATTCTAGTGATCCATTTGGCTTACCCAATAATGTCATCCTCTGTGTTCTTCAAGAGTAGTTCATCTCCCATCTTCAAAAGTCGTTTATTACTTACTACAGACAAAGCATTAGCCAAAGCAAAAGATAAAGTAGAAGCCGCATAATGGATATAGACGAACATGAATAGATAAAGAGTTACATAGACCAAAATAGGCTTCAATAGACAAAGATACGATCATCTACAACTTATAATAGACATACTCATGTGACGTACAAAGTATTCAGTCTAAGACAAATTAGAACATAGTTCGTCTATCACTTACATTAGACAAATATTGCACTTTGTCTATTTGAGTAAGATAAAGCAAGATTCGACTACCACCTCTAACAGATAATGAAGCAAAAAGAAAGAACATCAAACTTTGTTTGTTCATATAAACAAAGGAGTGTTTGCCTATCGCTTAGTTCAACTTTGTCTATAAATCAGAGTTTGTTTGTTATCTATAATAGACAAAGCACAATTATGAAGGGACAACTAATAGACGAACCTCATGGAGGAATTTTTGCAGACAAAGAAGTGTTTGTCTATTGATCAGTTTGACTTTGACTGTGCCACTTAGAGTTTATCTACTACTTCTAATAGACAAAGTTTACTCATAAAGAATCAATTGAGAGACAAACCTATGGAAGAATTCATCTACAACTTATGGGAGAAAAATGCAGATAGAGAGAGGTCAAGACTTGTTAGAGAAAAATTAATTTATGTGACTAGCATTCAAATGATATCTGCACTTGTGTCGACATTTTATAGACTTATATCAGTCACCATTTTCGATAATAAGTGGTCCTGCAAGTTTTTCAAAGCTATGACGAGTCAAACAAAGAATACCTTTTAACACAGCTCATCCTCCTATCTAAATGACAATGTAGCAGCTCGAGACAAAATAGAAAGACCTAAACATCAATGATTAAAAACTCAAATGGTCTTATTTATTCAATGCTACTCTTGTTTTTGCATTCAATGGAACCCATCTTCTCCAATGGTGAAAAATATAAAGAAGTTATTTAAAGAGAAAAGGTGGGATGATTCAAAGGCGGTGATGGAAGACATTTTAAATGAGCTTAACCTTATACAAACCCTTTCACCCATGGCCAAGAACTTAAACCCTCATATATCTTTCATGAGCTTCAATCTGCTTATTTTTATGACCATTGTCTTTACATTATGAGAAGTTCTTTTGTATTATATAGAGCTAAAAGAGAGATCAAATCTTTCCCCATGATTGAGAGAAATATTATATAAAAGTGTATAAGTTTTTTGGTAAACTTGAAATTAGAGAGTTATTGGTGAGCTCTAGAAAACCAATAAGTTTGCTAGTAATCTTCGAAACCAGTGAGTATGTGGTGACCTCTGGAAAACCAAAACGTTTGTTGGTGATCTTCAAAACCAGTCAGTTTCCTTGTGAGCTAGCAAAAACTAGAAGAGTGTTAGGAACATTATGTATTCCCATTATATGGGATATAGTGAAACCCAAGGCACAATGAGTGTATGCTCTTGGAAGAGTGTATGTAGGGACAGGGTCTTTAACCACTATAAAAATTATCTTGTCTATATGCATGTGTTTGTTCATATATTTTATTCTTCATGAATTTTATAGTTTTTATTATATACTTTACATCACACCACACACAAGCATGAAAAGAGAAAAATAATCTAATAGGGGTTAAATAATGAATTTTTACTTACCAAATTTACCCATGTTGGTTCTTATAGGATGGTTTAACTCAAAAGGGGAGGGGTGAATTGGTTTAATAAAAATTTATTGCTTAACCCCTATTGGATCATTTTTATCTTTTTGTGCTTATTTATGGTGTGGTATAAAATAAATAATAGAAATAATGAATTGCATAAGGAATAAAATAGATTAACAAACACACGCACATAGACAAGATTGTTTTTATAGTGATTCAGGACTCCATTCCTAAATCCACTCTTCTAATTGTATACACTCATTGTGCCTTGGGTTCCACTATATCCCATATAATGAAAATACAACAATGCTCCCAACATGCTTCTGGTTTTCACAAGCTCACCAGGAAACTCACTAGTTTCAAAGATCACCAGCAAACTTGTTGGTTTTATAGCTCACTAACAACTCTTCTGGTTTAGAGTTTACTAGAAAACTTATATAATTTAACGTAGTGTTTCTCTCAAGCACATGGGAAGATTTGATCTCTATTTTAGCTCTATGTAATACAAAAGATCTTCCTATAATGTAAAGATAATGGCCATAAGGATATAAAGGTTTAAGCTCAAGAATAGATAACTGAAGGTTTAAGCTCTTGGCCATGGGTGGAAGGATTTATATAGGTTCAAGCTCATTTGAAAAGCTTTTCTTAGCCACCTTTGAATCGTTCCACCTTTTGTCTTTAAATAACTTCTTCATACTTATTATCATTGGAGAAGATGGATTCCATTGAATGCAGAAACAAGAGTATCATCGAATGAATAAGATCATTTTAAATTTTGTGCCATTGAATCCAGGTCTTTCTGCTTTGTCTCGAGCTGCTGCATCGCTATTTCGAGAGGAGGATGAGCTGTGTTAAAAAAGGTGTTCCTCATTTGACTTGTCATAGCTTTGAAAACCTTGCGGCGTCACTTATTGTAAGAAATGGTGACTGATATAAGTCTGCACAATTTTGGTACGAGTGCAAATGCCATTTGAATGCAGTTACATAAATCAAGTTTTTCTCTAACAAGTCATGGCTTTTCTCTATCTGCATTTATGTGCCATTAGTTGCAGACGAATTCTTCATAGGTTTGTTTGTCATTTGAACTTCTATAAGAATGATTTTGTCTGTTGCAAGTAGCAGATGATTTTTGAATGGCGCAGATGAAGTTGAATTAACTAAAAGATAAACACTTCTTTATTCTGCCAAAATTCCTCCAGTAGATTTGTCTGTTAATTGATCCTCCATGTATGTGCTTTGTTTGTTGTAGATAACAGGCTAACTCTATGTGGCGCTGACAAAGTTGGGCTAATTGATTGACAAACTTCTCCTTTTATATGAACAGATGAAGTGTGATGTTTTTCCTTTGTTCTTAATTGTCTGTTGAAGGTGGCAGACAAAGCTTACTTTAACTTACTCGAACAAACGAAGTGTGGCATCTGTCTGATGTTAGCGATAGATGAATTTTGTTCTGCTTTATCTTGGACTGAATACTTTGCATGTTGCATTTGTTTGTTGTAAGTTGTAGATAATCGCACCTTTGTCTATTGAAGTCCCTTTTTGATCCAAGTATCACTTTGTCTATTCAGCTTTGTCTATGCTCACTGTGCAACTTCTACTTTGTCTTCTACTTTAGCTGATACTTTGTCTGTCATAATAGATAACCTTTCATCTGCAGACGAGGTAAAGTTCTTTAACTATTCTGCATACTTCAAGCAACAGAAGCTGCATACATACATCAGAACTTCTGAGGTCATTAATATAGAAGTTCTATTGAACTTCTATTTGTTGAGTCATACATGTATTATGATGATGATCCGACATGTATAACAAATGATTTTGATGATAACAAAACTTATACTGGATTTACATTATGCTAATGATATTGTTAATATTGTAAAATAAGAATTAGAACTATACATGTGCCTAATATATACAATTCATGTTGATCCATGTGTATAAATTATTTACCTTATAATAATAATGATCATAATATTATAAGAATTGGAACATTACCTAAAAGTTGTATCTGAATTACTCATGTATACCATTAGAACACTTTTGAAGTATTTTGGAAACTTTAATAGTATTTCAAAAAGTTATTTCTGCATCCTCAGAGGTCCTAAAGTAATTTCTCAGAAATTATAAGGCTTATACTTAAAGTAGTTTCAAAAACTCTGAAACAACTCTTTAATTCTTAGGGATCAAAAAACTCTGAAACTAGCACCTAATATAGCTTTTAAACCTCTGTAATTACAACATCCAACTAACTCCTCTAAATTTAAGAAACTCTAAAGTTATATAATAAACTCTGAAGTCATTTCAGAAACTCTGAAGAATTACTTCAAAGGCTCTGAAGTCTATACTTAAAATTTTTCAAAAACCTTGAAACTAATCTTCTAATCTGTTCATTCAACTATAAATTACTTTGGAAGAAAGCATATGTATTCTAATGTATATTTCAACTTCCAACAGCAAGCATACACGCATACTTTGCTATGATTTCAAATATAAGAACAAATTGTCAAAATACATCTTTCAAATGCTTTGCTAGAATGACTTCAAGATACATTCTTATTTGGTTATCTTCCAAAAATCTCTTGCATATCTATGATTACCTGATAAAAAATCATATGATCCATTATGCAATCATCTTCTTATCATATGTTGGATCTTTTATGAATATATATATATATGTTCTACATGGAAGTATTAACTAATGAAAGAAAGAAATCATAATCGGATGAAGTTTATATAAAATATATAGATTAAAGCAAACATCCATGCTTCACAATGTATGTTTATCATGAATAGATAATTATAAAATGTTTGATAAACTTCAAGGAAACTTGTGTATAATTAATTAGAGACGTCTTCATAAACAGAAAAATATGAAAATATCATTAGTAAATATAAGAATACAAACATGCTTAAATGTACCTTTCTTTATCAAAGTACTAATACATTACGACTATCCATGATCTGCAATTTATGAAAACTCATTTGTGGATATTCATAATTGAATAATTTACTTTGACATTATATAGTATATACATGAGATTTAATAAAACCATGTGTGTATGAATAAATAAAAGAAAATATACTTAATGCACACATCCATTACAAAGTAGGAATCAAATATACTATTCATACTTCATATATACTACTTGTGACAAATGTGTTTTGATTTAAAATAAAAGATGTCAAAGTTTCAAAAAGAAGCAAAATGCAAAAACACAATTGAAGGATGCCAGCCACCTGAAGCAACCGCTTGGCAAATTGCCTAGTAGTAGAAAGTCAGATGAATCAAGAAATGAAGCATTAGAAGATGAACTACCTAACAAATTCTCCAATTGCCTCTGCCTACTACTTGGGAGCACAGCTGGTATGGCAGCCACCTGCCATACTGCCTGTCAGGAGGCAGCAAGATTCACTTGGAAGAAAATGAAGAAAATTATCCATAGTCGCTTGGCCCTATCGCCTAGCATATCGCCTAGTACACAGTCGCTTGGACTAGGAGCCTGCCATACCACCTGACCATACCCAACGGTCAGAAATTCAAATATTGCAAGTAATAAAAACTCTAAGCTCCTCATCCAACAATCAAGTTTTCAAGATCTATTTAAGGAGAACTCAAGGGACGTTTGAATAAGAAGATAGAGAGTCGAAAAAAGAATATACAAACAAGAAAACAAGAGAAATCCTCTTGCAAATTCTAAAGGCCAAGATCTACCACTTCCATATTCCAAAAGAGCTTTCATTCTTCAATCTCCTTTAAGGTCAATCTCTCCATAACATAAAGGAAGAACTTCTGCAATAAGAAGAACTGCATCTAAGATCTTCCTCAGCACTCAATAAGAAACATATCAAAAAGTGTAATTTTTTATTTTTTTTATTTCATTTGAAGAAGTTGCTGGTTAGTTTAAAAACTAGGGTTAAAGTTGTTGGTGAGCTTGTGAAAACCAACATGGTTAAAAGTTGTTGGTTAGCTTGTGAAAACCAACATTGTTAGAGTTGTTGGTAAGCTTGTAAAAACCAACATAGTGAGTTTCTGGTAAGTTCTATAAAACCAGCATATGAGTTCTTGGTTAGCTTAGGAAAATCAAGTATGATTCTACAAAATATTAGTGGAACCTGAGTGCAGCAAGTAAGGCTGACTCAGAGAGTGGAGTAGATGCCAAGAGAGGGCCTGAACTAATATAAGGTGCGTGTGCTATCTGTGCCTGATCTTTCCTTTATATTCTTATTTGCTTTGTCCATTGTTTTACTTTGATTAGCACGCCAACATAAAAGAAAAAGGAATTTGATCAAACAGGGGTCCAAAGAAGTAAAATCCAATTCACCCTCCTTCTTAGGTTCTAGCCTATCCTACTAGGACCAATGTATAATAGTGCTCCCAGCATTCTTCTAGATCAACTCTAGGGGCTTATATAGTACTTCCAACACTCTTCTATATTTTAGCTCTAAGGGGTATAAACCACTGCTCCTAGTACTCTTCTAGATTTCAGCTTTAGGGGGCATAAACTAGCACTCCTAGCACTCTTCTTGATTTCAGCTCAAGAGGGCATAAACCAGTGCTAGCACTCTTCTAGATTATAGCTCTAAGGGGCATAAACCATTACTCCTAGCACTCTTTTAGATTCCAACTCTAAGGGGGCATAAACAAGGTAGCTCTTATCTGCACTCAGACAATCATAACTTTTCTTGAGCTTGGTTAACACTTACCAGCTCAAGGCAATTACAAGGATATAAGGATGTGAACGTTTAAGCACACTTTTACAAATATCTCACTGTAAACTCAGGGGAAGAGTGTGAAGCTTTAAATACAGAGGTAAATGATTTTCTCAAAAAGTAGTTGGAGGCTTTTCAGAAATAATATTGAAGGATTAAGTGTGAAAGCTCTCAACTTATTTGAAAGATCAATGAAGGTTGTAACTCAACAAAGAGTAAGTAGTCTGTTTTTCTTTTCCTCCAAAAGTTGTTTGTTTTGATCAGCTTTACTCCATTTATATCTGCTTTGAATTGCAATCGTTGGTGGTAGGTGAACTCTATTAATTATAGAAGACCATTCTGATTAGCTCTTTTGAAATCGTTGTCCTCTAATTAATTCTCATTAGCTGGAATGCTTGTAGCGCCATTCTTGCCTCTGAGAAGACAAATTTCTGCTTTAGGCAAGTATCGGATGAGGGAATGTTTGCAGCACTGACTGATTAACGATTTTAGGAAGAAGGCATGAATTCACCTCATTCAGCTTGTCTAGTGCTTCATCTCATTTACCCGTAGTAAGTTTCAGACAAACCCACTAAATCGTTACTTTGTCCGAAGTTAATTTTTGACAAATTCTACTTAGCCACTCTCGATCAAATGAATTTTGTTCATTCTGCTTTCTCTCGTGCTTCATCTCATTTATCCAAAGTAAGTTTGGGACAAACTCATGCATTTGTCCGAGACATGTGCCTTGAATATTCGAATGAAGTTTCTCTTCATTTTGGTTTGTCCGTGGCCTTATGCATTTGTCCATGGCATCTGCCTTGAACCTTCAGATGAACTTCAGATTGCGGATGAACACATCTTCATCTTTTACTTTGTTCGAATAGTCAATATGACAGACTTTGGACAGGTCTTTATTGTCAGGATTATCATATATGTTTTTCATGATAACAAAAACTTGTAGAATAATATGTGTGCTTAAATTATTAACGATCATATGCATAATTATGATTTGATAAATGTTAATTGATAATATGAAAAATATACATAATCATGAATGTTTAATTATGCAAGCTTACATCTTTTACTTGATGGTGCGCCTAATCTTAGTTATTATTCTTTAATGCGTTGGATCATATTTAGCACCATACTTTATTAAGCTTTCACATTATGTACTTAAATAGTGATGTATATTATTCTTGCTCTACAACATGTTAAAATCACATGAGAAAAAATACATTTTGATTAAATAATATGATGCTAACAATATAACAAGTGCAGAAAACTTCTAAGTGTAGGATTTATAACCAATTACCATAACTATCTACTATGTTCCAAAAAGATTAAACTATTGAAGATCACGGAGGAAGAAGAAGAAAATAAAGTTTTGAAGATGAGCTACAAGGAGCTTGCTTTGTCTATTAAATCCACAGAGAAACTTTCACAAGCAAATATAATGACAAACAGTTGAAGATGAAGCCATAGTCAGAGAGCTTAAACTGTGGCCTATCCATTAGCCAAAGTTTGACTGAGACAAAGTAAGAAGTAGCAACCTCATCAAGAACTCAGACAAATAAAGATAAAAGAATGACAAAATGATGGTCACTTAGAACAAGTATGCATAAAGGGAAGAAACTTTGTTTGACCAGCAAAGCCAGAAAAAAGAATTTGCCTAAGGATAAAAAGGCAAGATGTAAAAGACAAAGTAGAAATAACTTCATTTGAGTAAAAATAGACAAATCAAGAATGAAGTAAGAAGGAAGTTGTAGAGACGAACTCCATCTATTGTAGAAAAAATGATGAATTTGACTTCGTCTGTAGGATCAAATCATTTGTTATTTATTACAGACAAAGTGGAAGACGAAGTGGAAGCTACATAGTGAGCATAGATGAACCTGCACAGACAAAGTAACTGCTTGCACAAATGAACTTCAATGCAAAGGCACATTTGTCTGTGACTTACTATAGACAAACCTATAGTCCAAGACAAAGTACGGTAAAGTTCATCTATTAGAGAATGAGGAACAAAAGAAGAAATTTCATTTGTTCAAACAGATAAAACAAAGTTTGCCTGCAGAGTTTGTCTGTCAATTAGTTCAACTTCATCTATGGTGAAAAGTTCATCTATTACTTATAAAAAACAAAAGCACATTAATAAAGGATTGACTGATAGACAAATCTCATGGAGGAATTTGTCTAAAACTTATAGTAGATAAAGCAAAGTTTGTCCATCGATCACTTCAATTTTGTTTATAGTGCTAGAGTTCATCTGTTATTTACAATAAACAAATTACACTTACAAAGGATCAGCTGATAGATAAAGTTTGGTAGAATTCGTCTATGACTTATGATAGACAAATGTAGATAGAGAGAAGCTATAACCTATCAGAGGAAAACTGATTTATGTAACTTACATCTCAATGGTATCTACATCTATGCTTTCATTATGCAGACTCATTTCAGTCACTATTTCCGGCAACAAGCAGCGTTGCAAGTTTTCTAGCTGCGTTAAATTAAAATGAGAAAAGATGTTTTAGCAACAACTTATCTTTCTCTCTTTAAAGGAATGACGATGAAGTAGCTCGAGACAAATCAGAAAAGCATGCACTCTAATGGCAGAAATCTCAATGGTTTTCTTCATTCATTGTTGCTCTCATTTTTGCATTCAACGGAACCCATCTTCTCCAATGGTTGAAATTATGAAGAAGTTATTTAAGGAGAAAAGGAGGAATGATTCTAGGTTGTGAAGGTAGATATCTCAAATGATCTTAACTGTATGAAAATCCTTCCACTCATAGCTAAGAATTTAAACCATCATCTATCTATTATGAGCTTCAATCTGCATATTTTTATGGCCATTGAGTTTATATTTTAGGAAAATATTTTTTATTGCTAGTGTTGTAAACGATCTCATCTTCTCTTGTGCTTAAATGTATATTAATTTTTGGTTAAACTAAAAACCAGTGAGTTTGTGGTGACCTCGGGAAAACCACATTATATGAGTTGTTAGTGAGCTCTGGAAAACCATCAAGTTTACTGGTGATCTTTGAAACCAATGAGTTTCCTGGTGAGCTCGTGAAAACCAAAAGAGTGATGGGAGGACTATGTTTATGCCCCCTAGAGTTTGAATCTAGAAGAGTATTGGGAACATTGTTTATGCCTCCTAGAGCTGGAATCTAGAAGAGTGTTGGGAGCACTTTTGTATTTCCATTATATAGGATATAGTAGAACCTAAGGCACAATGAGTGTGTGCTCTTGGAAGAGTGGATGGGATGTGGTTCCCAAACCACTATAAAAATCATATTGTTTGCATGTGTGTTTATTTATTTGCTTTATCTTTTATACAGTTTACTATATTATTATTTATCTTATAATGCACCACACACAATCATGAAAAGAGAATTTTTTTTTAATAAGGGTTAAGCAATGACTTTTTATATACTCAATTCACCCCTCCCCTCTTGGGTTAAGTCGTACTATGGGAATCAACATTTATGACACAAATGAATAGTCTATTTTTTCGTCTTGTCTTGAGCTTTTCATTTGTCTAATGCATCTAACTATCAACATCATTTGAAGCTCTTATTTTCCTCTTCTATTTCTTTTGAAATGTTAAACTTTATTTGCACATTTTTATCCTTCTACAACCTGTTTCTATATACTTAAGCACTTGACAAATATTCATTAGTAAATCATACATTCACACTAACAATCTTCCCCTTTTTGATGATGACAAAGCTTGATTAAATTATCTCATTGCAATTAAATAAGCTCCCCCTGAATGTATGTAATATGTTTTGCAAATTTATGATGTCTCCCCCTGATTAATTGATTCATTCTTTTCAATATTATTTTTTTAGTAATTATATTATTTCATCATTTATGATTGTTCTTCCTTAAGAGTTTTATTTTTATTATTATTGTTCTTCCAAAAAAGTTTTATTTTTCTAGAGATAATTTCCTAGTAGTTTCTCTCTCCCTTTTTGTCATAATAAAAAAGAATTACAGCAAATTACAAAACAATATCCCATAATTAAGTAGGTTGAATAAAAATAAGATATGTATGGAAACAGAAATAAATTTCATTTTATTACAGTCTAATACAAACAAGAATACATTGGTGTTTCGACGCCGCGGAGGGCGATCTCGAGAAGTCAGATCAGGCATAGTAAATAATGAGGAAGAAACGAAATGCGAACGGAACG
>JAYJMB010024466.1:0-39481 GCA_036873735.1 Pouteria campechiana
TATATATAATAAAATATTATAAATAATATATATAATATAC
The DNA here is from genome assembly GCA_036873735.1 of Pouteria campechiana. Classification (NCBI taxonomy): domain Eukaryota; kingdom Viridiplantae; phylum Streptophyta; class Magnoliopsida; order Ericales; family Sapotaceae; genus Pouteria; species Pouteria campechiana. Next base: position 41 of record JAYJMB010024466.1, read on the forward strand.
AAAGCATATATAATATTATATTTTTGTAAATGATATAAATTGTATTATATATAATATAAATAATATATTTTATATAAATAAAATGTATAATATATTATATAAAATATGTATATGATATTTATATATTGGTATATATTTTATATAAAATATAATACTATATATGGTAGTGAAAATATCTAATATATATTTTTATTGTTAAAGAAATTAGATGGAGAATTAATATCCTTTTTAATAATTTTATATACCAAAAATACTTCTTGCATTTTTTGCTAAATACATCAATAATATTGAAAGCAATTTTTAAATGATAAGGTCTAACACTAAAGAGCTTCTTATTTATGGTATTTTTCTTTATATGTCTATTTTGAGAATTTATGCATTCAAAATACTTTTAACACTTTATAGCCAAACGCATTTATAAGATTTACAGTACTTTTTAAATGATAGAGTCAAACATTAGAAAACTTTTACTAATAACACTTTTTTTGTAAAAGCTCTATCAATAAAAAGTACTTTTTTTAACAGCCAAAATTTCACAGCTAGTACAAAGGCCCTACTACTAATTGGGTTTTGCAGCGACACGATAACCGTGGGAAATTTAAAACAGGCCACGGAGTGGGGGTCCGCATGGTTTGGATGCACGAGAGCTGACGGTTCGTTTCCACATGCAAGCGCAGCTGCGTGGGTTGTTGGAGACTCGGTCCAAGGATATAAATGCGTCTTAACGCGTAATAACGCTGGAAGCTGCTGCTGGTGTTGCCACGAGGCTCACGGAACCCACCCACGGCAACCCTACTACTACCCACCCTCCCCTTTTCTCCTCTCCGCTCTCCCCTACTACTACCCACCCACCATTTTCTCCTCTCCGCTCTCCTTTCCTATCACCTTTTGGAATGCCTGCCCGCCTGCCTTTTGTGGCGGGAGTCAATGCGACACGTTGCAATAATCCTCATCAACGCAACGCACCCAAATCAAAAAAAGTTGCGCTTTTTACTCCATAGATAGCATAGCCCCATCATACACGCCCACCACCCATGTGACTGAATTCCACTCATATGTTACGCTGCTCTCCTGAATGCGTTCAATCAAAACTGTGGACTACCGCCTACCATATCCGTGGATTCCAATCGATTTTCGCAAGCATCGGATGGACGGTAGATGTTGTTGCCTTAGTCATGCATTTCTATCAAACCCATTTGATGGATGGCTAACAGAGAGATAGATCCATGTTTCGTAACGGAAGGAAGATTCCTTCCCCAACTTTCTAAGAGCCCTCCCCATTTAAATTATAATTAGCGGTTTCTGCACGTGTATGGACGGCGGAACTCCTGCAAAAAGCAGTTATGGCATCAGAAAATGACCTCGCGAAACGTAACGTTGGCGGGTACTTGTCGTATCTTGTATTTTCCCACCGTTCAAAAACGGTGGTGACTCTTGAAATATATTCATTCCGTAGTTAGAACGGTTTCCATGCTCTCATCCAAACCATCAAGTTTGTTGGCCACAATTTTAGACCTCATGTATGGGTTTTTTTCCTACCAAAATATCCATTTAAGGCTTGTGAAATATTACCCCATATTTGTGCCGCAGGCATTTAACTTTGACGATGCGCCAAATAACAAAGAGTTTGACGGTTAAGATTGCTTCTTCTGCGGAAGGGTTTACGGGCACCGCCCTTTATCTGAAGAGGGAAGGACTCACAAATGAATCCACGTCATAACCTCAAGACCTCCACCTTTTCTTCCAATCTAATAACCCTTACCAATCTTTATTTATTTATTTTCATTTATATGATAAAATAAATAAAGATGATAGGTTATGTAAGGTTTGTTCGATTTCTACCTTTCCTTTCCTTTCTCTCCCTCCCTCCTTCTGGATAATCATAATAAAGACACCAGGAAAAAAGGAAAGAAAAATATTGTTCATCTTCTCTTTCTTTTTCTTAAATCCATGGTATGGGAAGGTATGTCTACACCATCACCAGATACCCATTACTGTTGTCTTATTTTATTATTATTGTAGGATTAAATATAAAAATAAGTGAGAATAATGGAAAAGGGTGGGGTTCTGTTCCTATGAAACAGTACATCTGTATTTCTCTTTCTTATTTTGTTTTATTAAATCTTTATCTATCCCGATCATTTTATTTAGTTTTGTCTGTGGGGGCAAAGGCAAAGCGATTACGAATTTGAAACCTTGAAACGAATGGAACAGAAAGGCTTCAAAATTTGCCTTTCTAAGGAGATTGCTTATTATTATTTTTTTGCTTTATATTTATAAAATTTTAATTGTAAATGACGGAGAGGCTGAAGAGCATAGAAAGCAGAAAGGACTTCCGTGGTTCCATTCTGACTTGTCTTGTCTTATTTACTGCCAATCGGACATAGCTGCAAGGGATCGTACAATGTATTTTTGACGTGGATTCGGAAGTTCTCTGCCTTTTTCTCTCTATTTTTTTTAAATACAAATATGATAAAGGGTAGAAAAAATCGCTTCTTTTGCATAGAATTCCTTTTTTTTTTTTTTTTTTTTTTGTGTAAAGTGATAGTTGTTTGGTTATTTGTTGCATTGGCAGTGGATGTGAGACTTGGTTTGAATGATAATGGCTGAATGTAGCAGTAGTAGCGGCGGAGGTCGGGCTAGGCAGAGGCAGCAGCTTGCTGCTGCGGTATCTTGCTCTTTTTCTTCTGCGCCGCTGGTTCTGCCAATCTCTGTAGCTAGAGATGTTCATCCAAATTACTGCCCGTACCCTCCTGCCCTTGCCAAGTATGAGGAAGTTGTTGCCAACCGCAAGCTTTTTATGGATACTCTTGAGAAGCTTCATGCAACCTTAGGAACAAAGTTTATGTAAGTTTATTTTCTTACTTTGGTTTGCTATTTATTTCGAGGTTGGATAGTTTCGATTGGCCAAACTAAACTAATTTAGTCTCCCGCATTTTGTGGCGTTTGTATTAACAATAATGCAATCCAACAAAATGTTTTTTTTTTCTTCTTTCGTTTTACGATCCTCTGGATCCCTGTCAATCAATCTTATGGCATGCAAAGAAGCACATGTTGAAACTGCGAAGAACGGAATGGACTGGCTAATGTCGTCAGTAAATGTTAACTTCAGGCAAATGAGGAACTGGGGCCTCATTTTGATTACTAGTATCTCAGCTGAAGGATGGAAGCATTGCCTCTTGCCCTTTTGCTAAGTTGCTAAATCCAAGGCCAGTGAAATATCCATTGAAGACATCTTTCCTTTTGTAAAGGGAAACTTTTGCCCATGAAAAATGACATTCTGACATCCAAACATACATAACATTTTTGATAAGATTTCAACAATAAGTGTCACACCCTATTAAGGCATAAGTTTGTTAGGTTTTTTTGGGGCGTGGTTGACCTTTGACTCTAATTATTTGTTTGATACATGAACAACAATATGCCATTCTCTCACTGTTCATTAGTTAAATTCTAGTGGAAATTTTGATGTACGATTTGAGAAGGTTCTTTAAGTAATCTGCCCATGCTGCGTTCTATGGGCATGAAAGTTTTGGTGCTTTGTCCAAACTAGTTAGTTGATTACGGACATTAATAAATAGAACTTGTGGAACTTTATGAATACAAATTAAATTTCATATATCATGCAACCTTGGTCAAGATGGATTGTGAATCAAAAGTTTATTTAACTTTTTTATTTTTTTTGGTGTCTAATTGATAAAAATTTGATTATCAGCCTCTGGAAAACTGCCTATAATCTACTCCTGACAAATGCTCACTAATAAAAATTTAGAAATGTTAAATCAAGTCAAAAATTGAAACCTAACCAACATTTTTCAGTTCTGATAATGTTCACAGTTTGGTTTGGTAAAATTATATTTGTAAATATATGCATTTTCTGTTGCCAATGCCATTCTCCTTGTATAATGTAATACCATTTATGTTCTGCCATGTGAGAAACCAGATAATTTCATTGACATAGCATAGCAGGAGTTCAAATGTGGAACTGGATTGCATGCAGTAGTTAAAATGTACTTGAGTAACCCATGCAATCCTTCCCTTGCTTGCTACAGACTATAGAATGCAGCAAACCGTGCTGCTTCTTTCTGTACCATGTGATGAAGTGATCTTGGATCAAGGTAGGTTTGCAACTGGATTGTGAGAAGCTATATTTCTTTATCTAGTTTTCAAAGCTTCCTTCATCCTTTATATGCATTGATGTTTGTCTCTACTGTCTCATGTTAACTTTCTACATTCAACTTTTTACCATAAGAATGTAAAAAAGTTGACTTTGGAGGCTTTAATTTTGCTTTGAATTGCTGTTCTTATGTCTTGAAGATAGCAAGCCATGTACCTTAGGGTGGGGGTTGTTTTAGTGTTGCTAGGATTGCTGTAGATTTTATCTACATGTGTTTATCTAGCTGTTTATGTGAGATGACAAATAATGGTATAATCAAATGTAATAATTTGCTGTGAGTTTTCAGAATCTGACAGTTGCGCTAAGAGCTTTTACAGAAACAGGCAGAACATTAGCAATTTTTGCTTCCCTAATTTTGACATTCCTCTGTATTTGTTCAATGTTAGAGTCACTAGTCATGGAGATGTGCTATGCAAATAAGTCTTTGCCAGCAGGATATTTATTTTGATTGTTTTAGAAGTAATTTTTAATTGCCTTTTCCATTCCATCCTTAAACCTGTTTCTTCTCTTTAATACAGTAAAATGTATTCTTGGTTGTTGATAGCATTCGATTTGTAGGGTGCCTATTATAGGTGGAAAGGAGCTTGATCTGCATCGACTGTTTGTGGAGGTCACTTCTCGAGGTGGTCTTGAAAAGGTAGAATTGCTTTGCACTTTCTCTATTGAATGTGACTTCTCTAAAAGGTGTTCTTGATGTCTGCAATGTAAATGTTATCTTGGTGTAAAGTATGAACCTATAGCTATGTCTTGTGGGAGGCTTAATCTTTCTTCGACATGTGACTTTCCGTCTGAAGTCAATGTTGAATCCTTTCTTTTGCAATTGAGAAGCTGATGTAGGAAGATGTCCTATACTAAATTGATTGAATGAAAGAGGGAAGACTTTGGAAGAAAGAGGTATTGGAAGAAAGAGGTAGATCCCTCTCAATAGAGAAAATGAAGAAAGGATTAGGGAAAAATGACCAAATAGGAGAAGATGTAAAGAGTGAAAAGACAGAAAATTTGTAACTTTTCAATTCTTCAACAAGTACTGAAAACTCTAATGTGCTACCCTATTTATAGAAAATTGTTATGCTGAATAAAACTCTAATTTAACTGTGTAATGATAAAAGTGCTGAATAAAATGATCAAAACAACTATCTAAACCATTCTTTAAGTTGGTTAATGTTTTGATTACTTGATGCATACGTCAAATCCCAAATAAAGTAATTATCTAAAATTTCAAATAAAATATCCTTAAAAGTATGCAAAATAAATAGACCTTAATTCATAAGCAGTAGCCTCATTGCTTCCATTGTGTTCTCCATCATTTACTTCAAATCCCAAATAAAGTAATCAAATATCTAAAATTTCAAATAAAATATCCCTTATCGCTAGAAACATGCAAAATAAATACACTCTCATTTATAATCGCATTCTCTAGCAGAAGCTAAGGTATTAGTTAAGAAATTCAAGTAAGTGTTATCCATAATGGTGCCGTAACAAGGATGTTACTTGAACAATCTCCCAAAATCTCCAGACACTGGAAGAATTGATATTTGAAATTGTTTTTTTGATGAGAAAGACTTGATTTACCAACTGTTGCCTTCTTCCACTTTTACCAAGTGAGGCAATTGGCAGTTCAGCAGTTTCCCATCTAGTTAATTTTTATCTATGGGTGAGCTGTCCTTCAACAGGAGAGTGAGGTTATTCTTCTCTCTAAACTTCATGTCTTTCATTTTGGAAGCTAAGAAGAAAGTTTCCTTGCTAGTAAGCAAATAAAGCCATCTAGTACACATTTTCAAATGAAGTCGACCATGAGTAATGAAAATATCATGTGAGCTTGCTTGACTGTGTTGCTTGATTGCTTGATAAGGATAACCCATGCTTATACGCTTGAGTTTCTGCCTCTGGAAGCATTAGACTGTGTTTAATAATCCATCCTCATGGATTCTTTCCATAAGGATCACTTAGAATCTTCCATCTGATAGGTTTGTAAAAAGTCATTCAGTAACATTCACAAAGGCATGTTAATGGAAAATTGTAGTTGTTTCTGGGTAGGCAGAGTTTTCCTCAATTTCACCATAACAATTAGTCGGTGCCCCAACTATTCGTATTCATTTCCTGTGGACCAATTATGGGCTTAGATTACCTATCAATCTGTAATGGAACATGCAGAATATGATTACCCAACTTAAATTGACTCTACTATGTTAAAAAACTTTAGGGCCTGATTGGTTGAATGAATTTGATTTCTTTGGAAAATTCTATTTCCCAAAAAGCTGATTTGACACATGCTTTCCATAACAATCCTATTTTTTTCATTATTACCTATATTTTCAATCATTACCTTCTATCTATTTAACCTTATTCACGTTACGGTTGATATAACCCCTATGTTACTGACATCAATTTTCTTTCCATTCAATTCCATTCGTAGCAAATCCACTTTACCAATCACACCCTTATCTATTTGAATGATGCCAAATAATGTGGCAAGACCATTCCTTAATCAGGTTCATTCCTTGTGAAGTATTAATAGGAGGAGATCATGGAGAACAAGGCATTTAATTCCACAAAGGAATTTGATAAAATCATGTCAGTAACTGATGGCTCTGATACTTAGCTTATGCCTCTGCTTAAAAGATGTATTTTTGCTAAGACTGACATTTTATGAGTCCTTACAAATTTAAAGTATACTTTTGTATGCTTTTGCATTCACATTTATAGTAAAGAGGGGGCAGGTCCCCTTTACTGCCAAGGGGATCTCTTACTGCTGCAACAAGAAGTAAAGGTTGGATTAAATCTTAGGAGTATGTTGAAAGCAGCAAATCATTATTGGATACAACCCACATGGATGAAGGGAGAATTGCCACTGTAGGTACCTCGGTAATACTCACTGCCAATGGGATCTCTTACATCTGCAACAAGAAGTAAAGGTAGGATTAAAGCTTAGGAGCATGTTGAAAGAAGCAAATCATTATTGGATATGGCCCACATGGATGGGGGGAGAAATGTCACTGTAGGTACCTTGGTAATTTTAGTTGGAACATAGAATATAGAGGTGATGTTTGCAATGGGCTCTGAAATGGGGAATGTTCCTTGCCAAATTTGATGGGTTGGTCCGTGGTGTCCCTGATTAGTCAAAAGGCCATATCTAATGGTTCATTGGAGATAATGTCCCTAAGGAAAGAACTTAATATCATGACTTTGACTCAACAAGAGAGGTCAGGTGATTGGAGATGGGGGATGTGGGCATAGTTTGTGATGACAAGGAAGCACTTGAAATAAATTGATTGTGAAAGTATTGAGGACTAATTTGCTGATGAAATCCGAGGGAAGAATTGGAAGGCAAGTACACCAATGAACTTGAATTGGAAGTATTGAATATTAATTTGCTGACAGAATCTGAAGGAAGAATTATTGTTTGATATAAGTCACATAATGACCAATATCGAACAAAAAAAAATGCTGGTAAAAAAGTAGGAGGCTCTGGGTTGAAAGAAACTTCATTAAATGATTTGTTGGGAATAGTGCAACCACTTGTAGGTTGTTATAACTTGCTATGTGGTTTCCAATTGAACAATGTCCCACTTGGAGACCTGTAGGACTGAAGGACAATGAATTATTCGTTCTCATCTTTAAGCCTTGAAATGAATGAAATACTTCTGTATAAGATAAATAATAAGAGAATTGAATCTTTTGATTTGTTAAAAGGTTCCTTTATTTGCTGGGTTTAGAATGGAGTATCTTTTCCACTTTTTGTGAGAAATTTATTTCATGTCGATGGATGCATGTGTTACTTCCATCTAAGTCTCTCATTTTATCATCTTTGCTCCGCTAATCTGTGCTTGTTGCTTCTGGCTACATTAAGTTGTCATAGAGGAAATTCAGCTATTAAGAACTATTCCTTGTCCCACACATTTCCTGCTTCTTTTGTTCATTCCCAAACCTCTCCAAACACTACAAGAAAGCAGCTTCATCTATGTGGTTGTTACATTCTATTTCCTAATTCCCAATTTGACCTTCGGATTAAACCAAAAATAGTCCTACGAATCTGAACTTTATCAATCACCAACAATGCCTGGTTACCAATCCTGCCACATATCTCATCCAAAACATGTCTTAGTTGGCCATGCTCATTAGCATTCATAAAGAAAGAAAAAAAAAAAAAAAGTGAAAGAAAGGAGAGGCAGAAGAATCTTAGCTCTGAATTCTCTCTTTTCACTTTTAGCTTGACTGGTCTTCAATTTTTTGCACTTTATTCCAATGGCTCATTCCTTGTAAAAGTAGCTTCAGACAATCTTGGGATTGTAAGGGAAGATTTAGAGTGATGACTTCCAATAATTCTGTAACCACTGGAACAAACCAATGACAACCTTATATTTACTAAGGATGAACAGCTCAAGTTGAAGACTCTTGCGACAGCCAGAGTTCTATGATGTCAGAGATGTTGCTTATGATAGGTTTAATCAAAATCATAGCTTCTTACCCCAGAAGTTTCTAAAACTAGTCTATTATCCAAACAAATTCTAAGAGACGAGAAAAATGCAAATGTCTGATGGGCGCTAAAGTCAAGAGGAAAGCACATGTTCCTTCCGATTATATTCATGTTCAATGGAGGAGCTATTTCATGGGCCAGCAGAAAACAAATAGAAATAAATGTCAGCTACGGAAGTAAATATTGTGTTTTGTGAGATAAAATAAGAACCTATATGGATCAACTGTACCTTGGAAACTATTGTTGTAGTTCCTTTCACCAATGAGCCTGTTTTTGACAAAAATGAATAATAATGATATCTATAGATCTTTACAAGTTTTTGAAGTTTTATATAAAATTGAGGTAAGTTCACACTGAATGTCACTATCTCAAGGATCACGGGGAAGAAGCAAATTATACTACTAGAGTATATTCTCTTAGAAGAAATATTAGCTGATTTCTTGATAAAATGACAGAAAACATTTTTCAATGAGTGGGATGTAGAGATCTATTAAGATATTTTCGTTTATTACACTTTGTTATCTCATGATGTAACATGTTAGACTTTCTAAATGCTATAAATGAAATCCATTTTTACGAACCATATTTTTTGGATTATCCTGCAATCAAATTTACTAGGCATAAGGACATTAATAAGTGACTTTTGTGGTATTCATATTAATTTGTCTGTAGCATCTCTTATCCACTTGTATGGGAATTGACCATATTTGATTGGCTACCCAGAATGGATTTACTTCCAAGGCTTGATTTGACCCATACTTTTCATAACAACCCTACTTGTTCCATCATTCTATATTTTCAATTATTAATCCATATCTATTTTAACCTTGTTCACTTTGTGGTTGACGTCATTCCTTATATTATCGACATTATTTCCATTCCATTCTGTTCCAATCAAATCCATTCCACTGATGAGGCCCTTTGGTGTAATGCAAAAGATGAGATGCTAAATGCTTCTAGTCACAACTATATATGCATTAGTATTGGGCCGTTACATCCTATGATGTAATGTCTTACATCAAGCTACATCACGAGTGTTTGCATGCATGAGGACCTTGTTAAATGGGGATGGGAATGATGATTTGAGTTTATATGATAAGGTGGGATCCACATAGTATAGATCTAGTGTATGCTTAGTATTATCTACTTTGTGGTATGGGTGAGCAACCATGCGTTTGAAGTGTTAAATTAGATGCAATTTTTGGACTGCTTACTTACTAGTGCCTAATTTGATCTCTATAGCACATTTTGTGAGTAAGTTGGTAATATAGTTGTCCCTTGTGCTTTTATTTATCTACCTTTATGTATAAGAGAATGAAAAGGAAGCTGAATTGTGTGCTAAGCCTCCTATAAAAGACGTTGATTGAGAACTTAGGTTGGCTATTTTTGGTGTGAAAAATTGGTGATGTGGAAAGATAAGTCAATTCATCTCTCCCTATCAAGTGTTGTTAATGATTTGCTGGCATATATGATTAATTAACTGGTTGGTTAAGTGACCTTGTGGTTACTTGGCGCAACCACTTTTCTCCTCTTGATTCTGTTTTTGGTGAGATGCATTAGAATTAAAGGGTTTAACAATTAATCAAATGAAAATTGGATAAATGGAATGTAATTTTGATAAAAATAAGAATATAAATGAGACATTAGTTAAGATTGCAGATCAATTGGTACCACAAAATGACCATTTTAAGCATTTGGGATCAATAATTCTGGAAAATGGAGGAATTGATAAGGTATTATCTATTAAATTCAAGATAACTGGAAGAAATGTTGTGTTTCTTGAATTTTGTGACAGCTGAGTGCCAATTACATTAAAAGGTAAATTTTATAAGACAACTACACAACTATAAGACTGACTGTGCTTAATGAGGTAGAATGTTGGGCAATTAAAGTTCAACATATACATAATATAAGTGTAGCATCAGAAATGAGGACGTACCGATGGATGAGTGGTATAAGAAAAGATAAAATTAAAAATAAAGTAATACTAGATAACCTAAACTCAATAGGTAACAAATTGAACTAAAGTAGATTTTGATGGTTTGGGCATGTGAAATGGAGACAAAAAACTGCATTATTTTCGAGGAGTGGATTTATCAAAATTGAAGGCTATAAGAAAATTAGAGGAAGATTAAAAGATCATGGTTAGAGGTTATCAGGATAGATATTTAAATAGATATTTAAAAACACTTGGGCTTAATTTGGACTTAATCCAGGATAAAAAAGAATGGCATAATAGAATTTGTGTAGCTGACTTGATGGAGATTATGAGGTGCCACATTAGATTCATACATATTTTAGGCTGAAGCAATAGCAATTCGAATTTTGTTATTTGACTTTTGGGCTTATTTGCTATGATGTATTAATTTTAATGGATGATTTATATTATTGTTTTATTATTTTATTTAAGATTTTATTGATGCACAAACAAATTAAGGTTTTCTTTTGCATATCTATTTTCTATAACAGGGAGTTATGTTACAAACTTGAGGCATTATTGATGATTGATTAATTATTCAATATAATTTCTTATCTCAAGTTCTCTAATTTCCTTATTCTTCAACATCTTTAATATTTGAGTTATTACCTTCTTATTTGACACCAAGTCATGGCTGGACCATGGGTATAAATGGATGTGGACTTGTTCAAACTCAATGCTATGTGATTGTGCGTGAGGTGAAATGTAGTCCAGTAGGGTGTGCCATGTGATTGTGGGAGGGAGGGAGTCTGAGCATTCATTGTTTCCAAGAGGTGGGCTATTTGTATCATCATGAGATGCAGTGTTGTCTTACCTCCTTATCATGTAGTGTTGTTTCATCAGCATCGAGTGATTAATTTGCATTACCATGTAATGGTGTTTCATCGGCATCTTGTGATTAATTTACGTTCATACCATACAATGGTGTTTCATCGGCATCATGTAATGAGTTTACATTAGTATCATGTAATGGTGTTTCATCATTACCATTGTGTGGAGAATCGTCCTCAGCCAAATTGGTAGATTTATTTTCAGGTTGTTTAATGAGGGATAAGTTATCTACGTTAGGAAGTGGTCCATAAATCGGTGGTGGAGGTGTGGAAAGGGCATTTAACTCCTTTTGTTTTTGAAGTTTCTTTTACACCAACACAGCAAAATAGTTTAAAAGGCTTAACCACATCTTATCTCATTGTTAGGTATCAAATACACACCTTTACACCAATGTGGACAGGCAAAGATTACACACCTTTCCACCAATGTGGACAGGTAAAGATTACATATCCCTTCACCCATGTGGACAGATCAAAATTTCACATTCCTCTACTTGTGTAAACAGAGAAATTTCTCATCCCTCTATCTAGGTAGACGAGTCCTCATTTCTTGATCTATGTGGTTGTAACATCTTCCTTCCACCTATATGGACGGATTCTCTTTTCCCTACCTATGTGGGTGTATCATTCCAGCTCATGTTACCAAAAAATCTCATTTCGAGTGTGGTAATTGATAAAATCTCCAATTCCTTTGAATTCAATGAAATTTATATAAAATCATCAATGAATTGAAGTTTAATAAATCACTAATGAATATAGAGACTAGAGATGCAATCAATTACATACCTTTAAACACTATTGCAAGTGAATCAATAAGTAATCGATCTCCAATGAATAGATCTCATGCTCTTGTACCTAAATCATGTAATTCAATTTTGATAAGGTCTATCTTTCATGTATACTCAAAATTGGCTTTAGCTTTACCTTTTTTCATTTGTAATTTGGATGTTCTGAGCTGTTGATAAAGGCAGCTCATGTATTTTATTCATGATAACATCTACCTGTCAAATCATGAGAGAGAATAAATTCATAAATTCTATCTAACTTTCCATTAAGAGGCCCAAATATAGTTACAATTAATGGCTTAATTTCAATATGATCATGGGCAACAACCTATGCAGGGTGGCCGGCCTTATTACCCATCCCATTAGGTAGATGTGGGCCCTGCTGGACCCTATTAGTTTTCCCAAGATGCAGCATCATGGATTCTTGAACTCAGTAGCCTGTTGTTACAATGGTGATTGAAAAATGGCTGCCTATTAGCTCTGTTTGGATATATCGCCTGATCCATCCTGCTTATTCGATGCTCAAGTTTCCTTTCTATCTCATGATTGGTGTGGATTTTTTTTCTCATGATTTTCATGTGGTTAATTAGCCTCATACTTATAAACTAACTTAACTATTAATTTGGATTTGAAAACAAGCTCAACGACATGGAATTTCCTGATGCCCATTTAGTACAGCAATCTTACCATGATCATGACCACTAATTGTTGGCCCGTCTCTTTTTGCAAGTGATTATTATTAGGGGATGCTTGTTCAAGACATTATTGGGCCACACATGGCCCTTTTATCAAACTGGGTTTTTGTCCTACCGGTAAGACCTGAATCATCCCAAAATGGCAGTGATGTGTTGTCAATTTCAGATGGTATTTAGAGGGTGATCATGGCTACACAAAATACTAGCCATTGGTGTACACCAATCTGGCTGTCCATTGGTGGTTAAGGTGGACCCCAATTGATTCAAACTTGATCAAAACTACAGTTCAAGACAGCCCTAGTATGGATGGCATTTCAGATGCAGCATTTGGTCAACCTATTAAAATTACTAATTCAAGTTGAAGAATAGTTGCCTCCATTTTTGTCAGCATTTTCTTCCCTCTTAAACTCTTATGTTAAACATGCACAATGGCTGCCTTCCTCTTTGGATAAGATTGCCCTTCCGCAATAGTATCCCTTCCATATTCTACCCAATCTTCTTATCTTACCTTAGATTCAGAATATCGGTGGAATATATCTTTGGAAGTTTGAGAATTTACATGAGCTTGCAGCAAGTGTTTGCACAGAACAGGGTTTCTGTTTGGAAGTTTACGATAAACACTTAGCATGCATTTTTTATGGTCTATCATAATCACATGGTGGACTATCTTGTCCTTTATTACACTGAAAATTTGGCACCTCAGATTCAGTTAGCCACACCATTTTTTCTCTCCTATTTTGAGATAGATATGGCAGCCTTAATTGACTCCCGGAAGCTGGATTTTTAATGAATTCTATTTGTTTACTCAATATGAATCAAAAGCCATGAAATCAGTTTAATCTTGATCACCTGGTCATCTGCAATAGGTAGTCCAACCCTGCCTATGCATGACTTTAGGGATATCCTAAGTTTTAAGGCTGCCACGTGTATCTATTGCTGTAAAATTGGTATCAGCATCATTGACCAACATTATGACTTTTATATATCTTTCTATATGCATGTGATTACCATGAAATATTACCAATGTCTTTTATCATAAGTATATTTATCATTGTAAGTAGAGGTAAAATAACGATTAATGAGAACCAATTTACACAGAAAAATTGATGCAAATGCAGAAGAGTAACAAAGGCAAACAACTGCAAAATTTAATAGCCCTCTAGCAGTACTGTTGGATATTTTGTCAACCTTCTAAATTTTCCTCCAAAACAGTTGATGCAAGACAAGATGCCCTAAATCAATACTAAAAAGGAAGACTTTGGAAGAAAGAGAAAGATTCTTTCAATAGAGAAAACAAGGGAAGAAAGGAGAGAAGTAGGGACAAATTTAGGGACAATAATTAGAACAAAAAAGGAGCCATAGTAATTTCAATATGTATAAAGTGTTAGAAAACTCTAATACAAGTTACACTATTTATAGACTCAACAGCAAAGTCCTAAAACTATATAACAAATAAAATCCCAAATAACCAACTATAATGTTTTAAAATCTCTAAATAAAATAAAAAAAAATAATCCTAATTCTGTAATTATGCCTAAAATAGGTGTGAATTGGGCGCGGAGCATCATGATCTCTAGTACTAAGTTAATGCAGGACAAATAGAAAGAAAGACGAAGAAAGAGTAAGGATCTTCAAAGGGATGATAATGGAAGAAAGGGAAGAAATAAAGATAAATTTAGGGAAAAAAATTAGCCAATTAGGATGAAGAATTAGAGTAAAACAGGAGCCATATAATTTCAATATGTATAAGTGTTAATAAGCCCATACATGCTACCCTATTTTTAGACTTAATGGCAAAGGCCTAAAAACCGTGTAACAAATGAAATCCCAAATAAAATGCCAAAATAAAGAATGATTCTTCTGCCCTATTGGTTGGATAAAGCTCATCATTGGGTTCATGGTGAAGATGCTATTAATGAGTTTTATTATTGCTGAAATCTAATCTCAAACTGGTTTTACATGATTTTCTGTAGTGCTGCTTTGATAATCTTTCTATTTCATCACCTGACTAATCACCAGGTCATAAGAGACAGGAGATGGAAAGACATAACTGCTGTTTTCAGTTTCCCTGCAACAGCCACAAATGCATCTTTTGTTCTGCGCAAATACTATGTTTCCTTGCTTCAAAATTATGAGCAGATATATTTTTTCGGTGCTCAAGGTTGGACTGCTCCTGCTGGTTTGTATGCCAAGATCCTTCTTATTTGCATGATACTTGTTATGACTTCTCACCTTTCACAAAACATTTTATTTTTGCTTTACCAGATCCATCATCGGCTCCTTTTTCAGCTCAAGGTTCAGTGCATACCTTTTTACAGTCCCCAGACACTCAAACTGCTTCCCAGAGACGAAGAAGCACAACAGGTACCAGTAGGTTGGTTCTCATCAATGCCAAAGCATAAACACCTATTGTGGTTCTCTCTTCATGTCCAAATTTGTTTGTGTGCTGTGGAAATCTAATGCAGCATTTGAACTTGGAATATGACGTACATCTTTTTTTTTTTTTGTTGAATTCTGCCTCATGATTCATCTATCTTATGTTCCAAACCATTTCCTACTCTGGGTGGTCTGCACACGAGACTAAAAGAGATGGTAAAATAACAAAATGATTTTGGTGCGATGCAATGAATGTTGGCCTGATTGCACCAATTGTTTGATAACTGGGCCATGATACCCGTTTGTGAGAATTGAAAGACTAAAGTTCTGATAATTCCTATTTGTTCTCCGTTCCATTTCTCCTTTACCCTGGATGTGGATTACTTGTGAAATGGGCACGCAGGGTGAACCTGCGAAACCGTGGTGTTGGGATGCCACGTAACTCTTGAGATGTTGGGTCTGTTTAGATGGATGAATGCCTGTTGCTGCAATTTTGTGTTGTGGGATAATGATATTAGATTTATATAATCTGTTCTGTTAAATTTTTTTATTGGTTTATTTAAAGCATACAGGAAACAAAATATTTTACAGTCTATAGTATAATGGTATTTACAGACAAAAAATACCATTATACTAAAATATTTATTTTTATGTAATTTGATATCATGAAAAAGTAAATCTTTTTAATTCCATTATATAATGTCTAAAATGAACTTTTAAGTCCATTTTGCAATTTTTATTGAGAAATAAACTAATAAATTTAAAATTTTGTTAGTATTAAATCATGGGTTAAAATTTCATTTTAAATAGAATGTCTATCTTTTTAACTAAATAAATAGTAAAATATTTTTTTCCTTTGTATGATTTAAATCAGCCAATAAAAAATTTAATGGAACAGATTACGTAAATTTTATGCCATTAACCCACTACACAAAAGTGCAGCAACATGCCAGTCATGCATCCAAATGGATCGAGCATTCTGGGGAGTCATAGACCACACGGCATCCCAGCGCCCTGTTTTTGCAGGCTCACCCTGCATGCTGTTTTGCAGGTAATTCGTGTCCCCTTCCCCTTCCCTGGCTTTGGTAAATGATAACTGATATCTTTTGCCTCTGTGCTTATTTTCAACCATTACAATATTTTAAATGTCGACATTATTAAGGAATTGAGGTACTTATAAAAACCGACCTGTCTCTTTGATTGCAGCTGGTGTGCCATCTCAAGTTGGTTGTCCAGTGGTGGGTGTCATTGATGGAAAATTTGAACATGGTTATTTGGTCACTGTTACAGTTGGCACAGAAAAGCTTAAAGGCGTGCTGTATCACACTCCTGAATTATCGGGAGCCCAAATGCCGCACTATTCCAGCATCCTTAATTACACAAATGGCATTGCTGCAACATCAGGAGTCCGCCGCCGAAGGCGTAGGAAGAAATCTGAGATGAGGAAGCGAGATCCATTCCATCCAAAGCCAAACCGAAGTGGCTACAATTTCTTCTTTGCCGAGCAGCATGCCAGGTTGAAGCCTCTTTATCCTGGGAAGGACAGGGAAATTAGTAGGATGATTGGTGAACTCTGGAACAATCTAAGCGAGGCTGACAAAGCTGTAAGCATACATAACAGTAACCCTTGCCCCATTTTATGCATGTGCTTGTACTTGAGCTATAGAGAAACCTAAGCTAATCATCCCCTTTTGTCATCTGTAAGTATAGCTTTGCTGATGCAATACTGCTTCTCTCTAGTGTCCATGTGTTAATAATATCCTTGTGACATTCTTGCTGCATCTCTGCTGATCAGACTCTTTGCTGAGCGAATCTGTTTTGTTTTTTGATGGACCAATTATATACTGGGCTAGCAGATGTATTGCTTTGTATACCAGACTCATAATGGCTATTAGAGACGATGCTAGCAAGGGCAGGCAAATTCTTATGTTTTAATTTTGAATCTCAGGTTTATCAGGAGAGAGGCCTGAGGGACAAGGAAAGATACAGGTGTGAAATGGAAGAGTACAGGGAAAGGTTGAAAGCAGGCCCAGTTATCAGAAATGCTGTGCCCATCCAGCAGCGGCAAGCAGTACCAGAGGCAATGGCAGTTGATGTGGATCCAAAAGTGGAGATGGAAGAAGATACTTTTCCACAAAGTCTGGGAAATGAAAGTAGTTCTGAAGAGAGCGAGTCTGATGAAGAATTCTCTGATAAAGATTCAGAAGAGGAGGCATCTCTAGAAGCCGCAATTGCTATGTCATCATCCAATCTGGTTTCAGAAGGTGGTTTAGAGTTACAAAGGAATAAAGATGACAAGAAAGAGAATGCAGTCGTTGCTGGGTTGGAGACTGGACAGCATGTTTAGTCAAGTTAGAAAGAAGTCACCTACCCGATGGGCATTAAATTTTGATTATGATTCTCTAACAAAGATAGTGATTTGTCACTGTGATCAGGCATAGTCTTACAGGCTGATATGATTCTGGTTTTGTTTTCTTTTTGGAAGTTTACCATTTGATTGTATATCTCTTCTTTGTAACTCTGGCTTTCCTCATGAAGATGTCCTTTCTTTTTCTGAAAGCAGCTGAAGTGGCTGATTCCAATGTTAAAGGATGCCTAGTAAAGAACAGCATCTCAATTTGGAAACCATATTTGACCTTTATACAATCGTTGTTTAATCTTTGTCTTGTTTGATGCACTGGGGAATGACTGTTGTGGTATATTCCAATGAATGTGGGTAAATGGTGCGAAGCGACATGTTTTGTATGATGGCAGAGCTGCATTAGTTGCTTTACTTGATTTGTGTTTTCTTGATTTTGGCAAGAGCGGAGATGGGATGGAAATGTATTTACCTGAAATGATAAATGGAGATGCCATATATTTATCCCATTTACTACAAGAAAATATTTTTTTTCACTATCATTGCATATATTATAATGGGAAACAAGGAATCTATATTTTTTGTCATTATAGATAATGAAAATGGAATCCAATCCAACCATCTTATTTAACGACTTATTTACTTAGAAATTCAAAGATTATCTAAATAAAATAGTTAACTTCAAAATTAAGATCATTTGAGAGTTAATATCAATGCTCAAGAATTGTTTTATTTCTTATAGGATCTACCAGAATATAATCATCCATTCATACCTTTGAAAGCCATCACTTTATATTAATTCATGATTCTATAAAGTTTTGTAACATTTTAATATATGCATAAATTGAGGTGGTTAATATTAATCATCTTTGATAGACTTAAAAACCAAAGATGTTCCTTTGAAATTTCAAAAGAATGGTAAATAATAATAATAATAATATTAATATTAATATTATTATTTTCTTTAATTTTATTTACTTTATGACTGACATTTTTTCTTTTAATCTTGCTAAAAAACTTTTCTTTTTCATTTCCCAACAATTCTAATTTATCCAGACACACCCCAGTATCATGCTTCCAATTTAAAAGAGATTCTTTGAGGGTTTGCTGCATGCATTTTTGGTTTAAAGAGCAGGAAAACTGTAAGAAACAGACTTAAATTTTTCTTATGTTTCTTTGGTTTTTCCTAATTTCCACAGAAGCAACTGCAGGGAGTTTATCCAAAAAGCCAGATGCTCTAAAGTAAATCACACGGCACCTGTGCGATATATTATTTATTCAATCCAATGTTCAGCCGGCAGATCTTTTGGTAGAAACAGCAAAGTTCAACCGAAGGCCAACTTGCAAGATTCCTCATTCGTCAGAGCCCGGTTCTATATATTCAGAAAGAAAATACATGGCACTTAGCCGGAGATGGTACTTCAGGTCTACCACATTCTGAAGTCGCAAAAAATAGAATTCAATCCATCAAATTCTCTTTTATTCCCGTCAGGAAGTATGGAGGAAAAGGGTAATTTTCATAGGTGCTCCTAGGTTTTAATCAAATTGAGCATAACTTACTGTTCATGAGTGTATCCTTGAGGTTTGTTTTGTCTTTTACGAGTATCCCTAATGTTCCAATCCCTTAGAAAATAACCATTAAGTGGTAAAAGACAATAAAACCAATTTGAATTGATGAAAAAAACCATCCAAAAGTTAAAACCTCAAAACCACCCCAAAAATTAGTTTTTCTATTTTCATAAAAAACTAAAATAGGTTTTCCTATTTTGCAGAACTATTTTCAATTTATACTTCGTTTTCAATCTTTTTTTTTGAAATTTATAATGTTTTTAGATTTTTTTTGGATCATGAGTTTCCCAGAATTTTTTTAGTCAATTCACATCGATTTTAATCCTACTGAGTTAATAGCTACTTCCAACGAAGTCAAGAGTATTCTTTAAAGATGGGACAAACGTTGTTGATCCACTGGCAAAAAGTAAAGTCATATCGTGTGGTGTTATGTGCAATTTGATTCAAATTCAGTGCATTCATGAAAATTATCCCGTTCATTTTTTTTCAGATGTAGTCTTTCTTTCATCTTTATTTGTTTTGTTTTTTAATGTTTTAGTTTTCCTTGATTTATGTAGAATCTTTGATTGCTCGAATTTTTGCTGCGTTACTCTCTTCTATGGGAGGCGGAGAAAAAAGACTGTTAAAAATTCATCTATATTTTCCCACGATGACGTTTGCCTAAAAGCCTTATCATAACATTGATTTCTTGAAATTCAATTAAAGATTTATACTTTCCGCTTGATGCACACATTTGGATTAAAAATAAAACAGCAACAGCTCTAAACTAATATCAATATAAATACGTGGTTGATATTCTGATTCCCCATGTTATTTGTTTGACTCACATAAATGACCATTATTTGATATTTTTCTCATCCAAAAATAATTTGGAAATAAGCAAATTGGATATATTGAATTTAAATTATAATTTCCGCAAACTCGAGAGGCGCCCCAACGATACAGGATACAGGATGTTGCCTCGTGCTTTTTTTTGAAGGCGTACTTATCCAAGCAGTTTTACTTTTTCTGTTATTATTTATTTATTAAAGGCTTATTTGTTTTATGACTAGCATCACCTCTTAAAATAGTATATTATTTCCTAGCTATTTTCAGGGGAAGATTTAATTTCACGCAAATCCAAATGGGTTGATGATTATTTGGTTCTGGGATTTGGAATGAATATGCGTCTGTTGTGCAACACGAACGGGTGCTAAAAAACTCTTGTTTCGAAGACCATGACTAGGCCACAAAGTTAAATCTTAGCGTGTAAAGCCTACTTTTTTCTTTTGTTTGTTTGTGGACAACATACCCACGCATAATGCGGCAGCTAGCTAGTAGAAGGCCACATCGCGTAAGCAGCAGATGCCCTGTAGGAAACACTAATTTATTCACCGGAATATCCGGGGGAATAATTATTATGAAAAGCTACTTTCGTGATTATTCAAAATGCAGACCTATGATTGATTGAAATAATATTCTCAGTTTTAGTTGTGTTGTATTCATGTTAATGATGCTCATACTTAGTTTAGGCATTAGACTTGCATGCAACTCTGCTCGTTGGAGTTTTGCAATTATCGTCCACCCTAGCCCACATAAAAGAAGTGTGTTCCGTTTTAGGTTAGCAACTGGCATTAATATTTTACTAGGTTATGTATTATGGATTTTGAAGTAATATTTCGAATTTTTAATGCTGGGCTTTTTATGGCAGCGACACACTGCACGAAGAAGCCCAAATATAATGGAAAATGGGCACAAGTTGCTAGTGTTTTCTCAGAAGCAATGTACCACAGCAAAATCCATTTTTAGGTTGGTTCCAGCATTATTCTATATGTGCATAGGTAAAGATGTTAATCTAAAGGTATAAGGTTCATTTTGGTTCTTGAAATATACAAATTCCTACTGAAGATGTAAGAAATTACTGGATATTATGGCAAAAAGAAGGATCAACATGGCCTTTCTTTATGAGACCAAATGAAAAGGGAAAAAGGTTAAAGAAATTGATGGATATAAATTGTAATACATGGGTGTCATGCCTACCCCAGGGGCCTATGCGTTTTACTATTAACTCATAATTTTTTTATTTCTAAGGGAAATATTCTACCAAAAATCTGGCAGAGTCTATCTTGTAATATTAGGATTTACACTTGGCATACATTAATTATATAGAACTGCAATTTTAATAATCATAAAATACTAACACTAATCAATCTCAATATCTACATATTTCTAACACAACCATAAAACACACCCACACTCATAGCTGCCCAAGATCAAAACGAATCATAATGGCAATACACATCACCGAAATCATACAGATTCATTCACAATAACATAATTAATTTACTATGACATGCCAATACATTCCTTTTATATATCATCTGGAATCTTAAATACATTTATACAAATGCATTATAAACTAAAATTTTTATTCCTTATACCAAAAGGAAATGCCTTCAATCTTGTTCACCAATCTCAATCCACAGTTGAGATTCTTTACCTGACCTGCCAGCTAAAAACATAGAATAAGAAGGCATGAGTCCGGGCAACTCAGTAAGTAGGCATGTTAGTAAACAATAATCAATTTCAAAATAGCATCTTTCACCCCAACCATGCATATAACCATTCCATCATGGTACTTGAGAACCATACCCATGAATACAATACACTTACACCTCATTTTGAGATGTAAAACATAACGTATATTAGATTCATGACAATGTAATCATACCATGAGGCTCAAGTCCTCATTTTCCCATTAAACGCTCTATGCCATTCGGGCGTATACAATTATAACATTGCAAATCATAATAATTCAGGTACATGCAAGCACCACATATCCTGACTGTGCCATTCAGGCATAGAATCATAATATTCTATCAAATGCAATTCATAGACTGTTTCACATTTCATATATATATATATATATAAGATTCTTTACCTAACTTGCCAACTAAAAATATAGAATAAGAAGGCATGAGTCCGGACAACTCAGTAAGTAGGCACGTTAGTAAACAATAATCAATTCCAAAACAGTATCTTTCATCCCAACCATGCATATAAACATTCCATCATGGTACCTGAGAACCATACAAATGAATACAATACACTTACACCTCATTTTGAGATGTAAAATACAATGTATATTAGATTCATGACAATGTAATCATACCATGAGGCTCAAGTCCTCATTTTCCCATTAAACACTCTACGCCATTCAGGCGTATACAATTACAACATCTCAAACCATAATAATTTAGGGACATGCAAGCGCCCATATCCTGACTGTGCCATTTAGGCATAGAATCATAATATTCTGTCAAATACAATTCATGGACTGTTTCACATTCCATCTACACACACACACGCATATATACTACAAAGAGAAGAAACATGGGATAGTCCTTATCCCTATTTATCATCAATTCATACACAAGAATAAATATCATTATTTATAAAACATAGGATACTTTCTATCCCCAATCATCACCTATTTAAATCATAAACATATACTGATCATTGCAATCCATGAGATACTTGTTATCCTTATAAATCCAAATAGTTGTACATCTAAATTCACAAGAATAAATACATAACACAACTATGTTTAATCATTCAAATATCCATATCCCCATCCATTCATACATGCCCAAATATAACCAAATGGGATATTATATATCCCTATTTAGCATTACATTCAACCAAAAGAGGAAACCTACTTACCTACATGAAGAGTCACTTTACACTTTCTTGGGTTCCATAACTCTACAAGCTCCATAGCTTCTCACCCATGTTCAGTTTACCCTACATATGTCACATATCTTACATATTTCAACTTCACTTTATTTCATATAGAACCAATTAATTAAACATATAGCATATATTAAAATGTACTAATTGGATTTTATTTTCAATTATATACAATAACTTCTAATACTAATTTAACCTCCATCACAGGTTAACCTCTAGATGTCATTAAGCTCCTACAATCATGTTTAGTACACAACATACATGTTGTATGTAACATGCTTAATAGTTAAATAACTTTACCATAACTCCATTAAGTCTTTAATTCAACTAATTCAAGGCTCACATAGCACATATAGAAAAATCCACTTTTACCCTAATTAGGTCATAGTCAAAATCCAATTTCTCACTTTCTAACAAGTCACAAAACTTAATAATCAATGAATTATACATTGCGCCCATGATTATTCTACATAATATATACAATTTGGGAAAAATTACTGTTCGCCAATTATACAAAACCCTAACAAAGCATAAATCATCTTTTCCCCTATCCAAATTATTTCCAAAGGCATGTTAATTTACCCATTGACCATTTCCCCCATGATTTACATAACCATTCATATCAATTTTTCTCATTTCCCCCCAAAACTACTGTTCATGGATTTTCCAAAATCCTAATCATGCATAAAATACAAATTAAATGAGGATACACCAACTTATCATATCATTTACATATGGCTTCCATAATAGATCATGATTCCGGCCTCCAATCCTCAAGAACCCATCATGGGTTGCAGAAAAATTGAGATTTCCTCTTCTTTCCATTCAAATGCCCAAAACCCATCTTCACACAAGTGCTTTGATGTTTATCCACCTAAATCCTCTTCTTTTCTAGCAAAATAGCGAGGATTTATGCATAAATGGGGTTAGGGTAAGGGTTTGGGGAAAAATAGAATGGATGGGGAAGAAATGGGACAAAAAATGGGCTGAAAAGTCATCTAACTGACTTTAATTGCCAATTGATGCCACAACGCTAGCTCCATTGGATACTGCCCCTACCCTATTCTAAAGTGGCATCGGGCCCTGCTGCCCTTGTTCTGATGATTTTTCTCCATATTTTCAACCCTTTTTCATTCCTTTTTTTCTCATGTATTTTTGACATGTTTTTCCACATCTTAAAAACACAAAATGCATAAACATTATGCCTCAAATAACTACGAATCAAATCATATAAACATCCACATGTGATTTTAATTGGCACAATTTCATATAACTTTTATGCAGTTCATACATGAATCATTTCATTTCAAAATGAATTTCTCCTTATCTCAGACCATTCCCTTTATAGTCATAATAATAATCAAGTATATAATTAACCAAAATTAACAACTTAGGTGTTACAATAGGCAATGTTGAAACAAAAGAAAGAAGGTATATTAGCAAAAATAACTCAAAGATAAAATCATATATGCTAATATAGTCAGTGATAGTATCATATAAATGATACTTGTGTTAGGTAAAGAGATAATCCATATCATTAGTACTTCTGTGCCATAGATAGGTGTGATTAGTCTAGTTATATAGTTTTGTTAACAACAAAACTTGTTTAAGACTTGATCTAAGCTAATAAAGTTTTTTTTTTTAAGATTTGAAAGTGATATATGCAAAAGATATATCTTATAATGTATATGTGTGTGACTTAGAAGTATAGAATAACCTTGAGACATTCAATGATAAGTAGATGGATGATATAATATGTTCTAATATGTTTAAAATTAAGCCATCAAATGTAGAAAACTAAAGGAATTAATGAAACATGAATTTACATGACTTGTCAACTTGAGTTTATTTTATGCTTCTCTAAAGCATTTAAAAATGGAGAAATTATAATAAACTAACTTGCATTAAACTTAGTTTATTATGATTTAGGTTAATATATGTTTAAAATGTACTATTGTGTTTAAGGGCTAAATTAATATGTAGCTACAATACCTGCTACAGTATTTGCTATAGTGCCGAGAGAGCTATAGTGATTGCTATAGTGTCAAGGGATACATACTACAGTAACTAGGATGATCACTATTTATATTGCTTGCCATACCAGAGGTACCTGCAGTCTTCTAGCGAATGTAGAAAGATTTTCGGTCATTGTTGATATCACCTACCAAACCACCTGCGATTGCCACAGTAATTGCTATAGTATCATTGCTACAGTAACAAGGAATGATGGCTACTATTCATATCTTCTACCATACCCTAAGTGCTTGACATACCACTTGTGGTTGTGTAATGAGTGTAGAAATTATTTTTTATTCCACTTGCCACATCGTAGCCTCCTGCGCCTACTGCCTGCCCCACAACTAATATCCGAGACTCCTGCCATATTGCCTACCGCTTTAATGGTAAAAAATATAGCCATTGAAATGCCTTGAAATCTTTCCCCATTCCTTCTAACATTCAAGTTTTTAAGATATTTGTAAAGGGAGATGTTTAGGGACATTTTAAAAGTGGTTGCAAGTATTATTGAGCTTAAACTTTCACATTTTCAAGCAACCCAAGCCTTCAATCTTCAATCTTTACAACTCTACAATCAAGGCTCTCTAAAATAACAAGGGAAGACTTTAAATTATTAAGAAAGCTTTCAATGTGTCATCTTTAACCACATTTAAAGCTTCCCCAATGCTTATAAAGAAACACTACAAAAAGTGTATTTTCTTTTCTTTCTTATTTTTATGTGTTTATTTCCTTGAGTTGGTATTGGAGACCAAAGAACAAGTGTGATTATTGGAATGTATCTTGCAATTAACTTGTTGGATTGTATTAAGCCCCCTAGAGGTGGAATCTAGAAGAGTACAAGAGGTACTAGTTATGCCCCCTTGAGCAGGAATCAAAAAAAGTGTAAGAGGCACTAGTTTATGCCACCAAGAACTAGAATTTAAAATAGTGCAAGAGGTGTTAGGATTATTGTGTATGATTTTGATGACAACAAAACATATCTTAAAACATGATTTATGCTAATGAGGTTTAGATTAAGAAGTTTGAAATATGGACAATTGTGCTTGAAATGTATGTATGTCTAAATTATTATTTATGCAAGCATATACATGATACAAGAATTAAATATTCTAGAAAAAGAAAAATTATTATGATCCATACTACATTTAACTATGTTTATCATATTGTGATTTTTTGGATCATGTATTTATGAATGAAAAAAATGTTTCAAAGTGATATCACTTTATTTGCAAAAGGAAAATAGTGCTTAAATGAGTTATATTTAAGAAAATACACAAACTATTGAAAAATGAAAGAATATGCTTCAAAGAGAATATCCTTACTATATAAGTTATGCAAATCATATGTGGATAATCATACTATTATTAATAAAAAATACATGAAAAATATCAAGGCTTGCAAAACACAAAAGTATAGAAAAGTTGAAGTACAGGTTCGAAACCGAAATGCCAAGGCGCCTGCTCCTATCACCTACTATGTAGCTAATACCTCAACCCACCCCATAATATCTGCTATAGCCCTCCAGAAAGAAGTAAACTTACTAGACGATCGCACCTGATCTACTAGCCACTTGAGGATATCACCTTCCATATAGCCAATTTGATTAGCCGCCTCCTGATATCGCCTTCCATGAAGCCGAATTGCTCGACCGCTTCCCACATCACTTACCAGCTATAATGGTTAGAAATTTGAAAGTTGCAAGTCTAGTAAATGCAACCCATTCTTCTCCAACAGTCAAGTTTTTGAGAGATCTATTTAAAGAGAAGTGTTGGGACGTTTCAAGGGTTGAAGAAGCAAGAGGATTGAGTTTAAACCTATTGGGTCCCGTAGGGTGGCTTAACCTAAGAGGGGAGGGGTGAATTGAGTTTATGAAAATTAATCGCTTTACCCCTATAAGATTACTTTTTCTCTTTTCACGCTTGTATGCTATACAATATAAACTTAAGTTGTAGAACATTAAAGTGTAAAACAATAAATAAACAAGCACACACAAACAACATGATTTTTATAGTGGTTTGGGAACCCCGTCCCTACATCCACTCTTCTAAGAGCACACACTTATTATGTTTTAGGTTCCACTATTCCCATATAATGAAAATATAATAATGTTCCTAACACTTTTTTAGATTCCAGCTTTAGGGGGCATTACTTTTCTAGTTTCTAGCTCTAGGGGGCATAAATAAGTGTTCTCAACACTCTTCTAAATTCCATCTTCAGGGGGCATAAATATAGTGCTCCTAGCACTCTTTTGGTTTTCATGAGCTTAGTAGAAAACCACTGGTTTCTAAGATCACCAGCAAACTTGATGATTTTTTAAAGATCACCACCAACTCTTTGGCTTTTATATTAGTTAGAAAACTAATATACTTTTACAAAGTGGTACAATAAAGCATAGGGGAAGATGAGACCTTTTACAACTTTAGTCATACAAAAGGATCTTCCCATAATGTAAAGAAAATACCATTAAGCATGTGAAGGTTGAAGCTCAAGAATAGGTAACTAAAGGTGTAAGCTCCTGGACATGGGTGAAAAGATTTGTATAAGGTTAAATATATTTGAAAAGCTTTTCTTCACCACCTTTGAATCATCTAACTCATCTTCTTAAATAGATCTTTAGAAACTTAACCATTGTAGAGGAGAAGGTTGGGATGAATGCAGAAATGAGAGCAGCTTTGAATGAAGAAGACTGTTGTGATTTTTGTCATTGGAATGCATGCCTTCTAATTTGTCTCGAGTTACTGTAGTGCCGTTTAGAGAGTAAGATAAGTTGGGTCAAAAGATATTCCTCGTTTGACTTATCACAACTGGAAAACCTGCAATGTCGCTTATTGTCAAAAATAGTGACTGAGACGACTTTGCACATTAAAAGCATAAAGTGAAGATGCCAATTTAATGCAAGTCAATCAAATCAATTAATCTTCGAACAAAGTCACGACCTCTCTCTATCTCTGTATTTGTCTATCATAAGTCTCGGATGAACTTCCCTATTGATTTGAATCCTCCAGCCGAAGCTTCATGAATATACTTCATCTATAGTAAGTACTAGATGAATTCTGGCTCCACAAACAAAGTTGAACTGGTCTACAGACGAATACAACTTTGTCTTTTCGTTTGCTAGATCAGATGAAGGGAGGTATTCTTCTTTTGTTCCACATTCGTCTTTTGATTTGTCCGTAGTAAGTTACGGATGAATTTGCTTATGCCATGTAGTCAGCTTTGTTTGAGCAACTACATTATCTATGCCGCTTTGTCTTTGTGAAATTCATCTAAGTCCACTGTAGAGCTTCTTATCCTCAAACAGGTTCTTCTTATGTTATTCATCTTTTCATTCAGACAAAGTAAAATGGACTTCTTCTATGTTATGTATTTATCTGAGTTAAGTATTGGTTGGATGAAGTATATTTGTCTTTTGTCCATGCTTTGAATTCTTCTTAGTGATCAGACGAAGTCCTTTCACATTATGCGCATTTATTCGAGTAGCTTCCTCATTCTCATTTGTTCGAGTAACTTTCTTCTTCTTGCTTTATCTCAGATGAACTCTATCTGGTCAATATACATAGTTTGAATTTCTCAAATAACTTTATGCTCTTTGACCATAGTTTTATCTTTGTATTTGCTTCGCATTTGTCTGAAGAAATTTCTTATTGAATTTTGCAGACAAAGAAAAACTCATTGTAGGTTGTCCTTAGCCCTCTTTTTCTTCTTCTTCTTCTTCTTCTTTCTTTTGAAGATGTAATCTTCAATTTAATTCTTCTGAAACATAGCAACTGGTTGAGGCAATTGATTGAGGTTTTGCACTTAAAAATTTCTACACTTGCTATGTTGTTAGCTTTTAGATACATCATTTAATCAAAATGTATTTATTCTCATATGATTTTAACATGTTGTTAAGAAAGGATAATTTACATTTTATTTAGGCACATAATATGATAGATCAATAAGGCTTAGTGCAAATCATATAATTCACCATTGTAACAACTACAAAAAGAGAAACTAAAACAAATAAAAATGGAACAACAGAAAGATTTTTCATTTTAGAATGAATCAAACAATTTTCATTTTGTTATTGATTATCCTCAATAGATTACACTTGTTGTGTACATCAAAAAATTGCATATTCACATCCCAGACCACAAGTGGTCCTAATTACATCTTCACAATGGGAGAATACCCTTGATTAAAAGCAAAAGTATAATGCATCTTAGAGACCTAAAAATAAAATACACTCTCTCTCAAAATAAATATGTGTTGAGTTTGGGATTGCTGAATAGATTGCGATGACTTAAAATTTAGTGGATCACCTTAAGCCAATGGGTAGAGAGGATGACATGATTCTAGATTGGATTACTAGACTCTGGGTTAATCTAAAGAATGAGTATTTTGATCCAATTGGTTTGTCCCAAGTGGAATCAAGATCGGGTGATTTCTGCTATTTAAACTATAAGAAACCATAGAGACTGTAGGTGGTTTGCAACCCAATTGGTATATCTAGGAAGGACTCAAAACTAGGTGATCACTTTTATGTTTAAACCTGAAAGAGACCAGAAGAAAAAAGGTAACCTAGGTTTGGTTTAGCTTTCTCACATTGCCCATGAGAAGCTTAGGAATAGTAGGTCAGGCTAATTGGGTTTAGCTCAGCTCTCTCAATCGCCCATGAGAATCTTAGGAAGAGTGGGACTAGGATTACTAAATTTGGCTCAGCTCTCTCAATTACCCATAAGAAGCTTAGGAAGAGTGGGATCAGGATGATTGGATTTAGCTTGACTCTCTCAATTGCCCATGAGAAGCTTAGGAAGAGTGGGATTAGCTCGGCTCTCTCAATTACCCATAAGAAGCTTAGGAAGAATGAGACTAGGATGATTGGAATTGGCTCGAATCTCTCTATTACCCATGAGAAGCTTAGGAAGAATGAGACCATGATGACTGAATTTAGCTTGTCTCTCTCAATTGCCAATGAGAAACTTAGGAAGAATGGGACCAGGATGACTGGATTTAGCTCGGCTCTCTCAATTACCCATGAGAAGCTTAGGAAGAGTGAGAGTAAGATGACTGAATTTGGCTGATTTGATAAATGGTATCTGCTAAGTTTTAATTCGATAAGTCATGACTCGAGTCATAACTCAATGACTCGGTCCTAGACTTAGGCTTTTGAATGAATTGTGAGTGGTGTTTTTCAATATCTTATGAAAAATTAGAAATGAGCGATCTCTGTCATTATCCTGTGAGAGATCATAGAGTCAGGTAGCATGAATTAAGCCTAATTATACTTTAAGTTAATTATGCCTAATCATGATTAACAATAATAATAATAATTAATGCTAATGATAGTTTTTAATTAATTTAAGATAATGTCATAATTTTTTTTGATTTATAGGGCATTTACAAGGTAACTCCACCATTTATGGAGCTTAATTAGTGTTTAAACAAGTTTTAATGTGTTTTAAATGTCTAATCTAGCATTATCCTATTGTCCATTAATTATGTAGGACCTACCATACCACAGCGTGGGTGAGACCGACGTGTATACCATGATGGAGACATTGCAGAGTGCCCTCAAGCACCAAAGCAAGTACTAGTGGCCAAATGTAAAGGGAGGCACCTGCCTCTTGAAGACTTCGCCAAATGTCAAGGGAGACACCTGCCTCTTGAAGACTCCACAAGCTCCTTCTAGAAGAAACTCTATCTGTTCAAGGCCAAGAGAGTGAGTACTTATAGTTTTTGAGCCTTTAAGGATAATTTGAGTATTTTGAAAAATCATGCCTTGGTTGCACCTCCAGGGGCATTTTAAAAATTTATGCCTTGCTTGCACTTCTAAGGGCATTTTGGGAATTTATGCCTTGTTTGCACCTTTAGGGGCATTTTGGGAATTTATGCCTTGCTTGCACCTCTAGGGGATTTTGAAAAATTATGCCTTGGTTGCACCTCTAGGGGCATTTTGGAAAACTGGAGCCTGACTGCCAAGCCTTGGAAGGAGCCTGACTACCACACCTTAGAAGGAGCCTGATTGCCATGCCGTGGAAGGAGCTTGACTGCCACTCCTTGGAAGGAGCCTGACTATCACGCCTTGGAAGGAGCTTGACTACCACGCCTTGTAAGGAGCCTGACTGCCACATCCTGAAAGGAGCTTGACTACTACACCTTGGAAGGAGCCTAACTACCACGCCTTGGAAGGAGCCTGACTGCCACATCCTAGAAGGAGCCTAACTGCCCCACCATGGAAGGAGCCTGACTATCACGCCTTGGAAGGAGCCTAATCGCCACATCCTTGAAAGAGCCTGATCACCATGTCCATGGAAGGAGTCTGACTTCCACGCCTTAGAAGGAGCCTGACTGGCATGTCAAGGGTATTTTTGAAATTCTCACGTGCACCACTAGCCGATCCCAAATATTTTAATTAATCAAAATATTTTTACCAATGTGGATTGCCAAAATTTGATTAATAGCATATATGTCCAATGTGGGTACCATACAATTAATTTATTTAATCTATGATTGAGTTGTAAAAATAATTTTTTTCCAATACACCTTTTATACACCCCACTGAATTCACTAGCATACCTATTTAAGTAAATCCATGCAATTAGATCAATCAATGATTGGTTAGGATCTCCAACACCGTCATAAATTACTATGATGCATGTTAATGAACAATTGCTTCCCATGGGTAGCACTTCAAGTGTTTATTGGTGTGAGTGCCATCCATGCAATTAATGTCTAGGTCTCTAAGTCAAATTGATATGGATATGTGTCCATGTTAGTTGACCTTCTCCTAGTAAATGCAAATGCAATGGAGGTAAGCTTACGACATGGTTTGTTGGATGCTATATAAACCCATAAGTGTAGGCCTTCTTTTTGGTTACATAAAAATATTTCAAACCATCCATATGGTTTTGATCATCTTGTGGGTATATGCTAATTGCATAATTCAAAATTGGTCTCTGTCATGTAATGCTTTCAATGCCTTGCTTATATGTAAGATCAACTACATGGGTGAAAGAAAGGTATCCACTAGATAAAGTGCCTTAACTACACGACACGTCAGTAGCAGAACTTCACCAATGTGCTGCCCTCACTGCACGACATGTCACTGCACAAGATTACTGGCTCCTCAGCTACATGTAGAATTACCTTCTCTACATGGCACGTCACCTCATTTGTCTTGACTACACAGCCAACATGCCCGCCTACATGACTCCATTTAGACAGACTGAAGCAATTCACGCTAAGGGCAAGCTCAATCTGATTATGGAAGAAGGCTGCAACCATCCTTGCCACCTTGGATTTGATGTTGGAGATGTGGGTAGTCGGGCTTAGCAATGCAGCTTCCTCCCACATTCTGATCGATGAAGGAGGTGAATATAGCCATGGTGGGGACATCATTGATGAACGGCATAACGTATGGACTTGATCAATCTTCCTCAAAAATAGACCAATGCCCTAGCTGCCACACTAGCATCCATTGTTGCCACTTTGGGAAACCAGCCTGGCTTTATGCTGCCTTGCCACTGATAGCTGCTGACTCTCTGATTTTGATAGAGAAAGAAAATTTGCCCTTTTGCCATGCGACTCTGCACATGCTGTCGTTGCTCATGCGATGCTGCTGATGACTCATCCGTCCGATCAACCTCCTTCATTTTTGACTGGAAAATTCAAAAAACCCATCTGCATCCTTGCTGTCGATGACTGTAGGCTGCCATTGCCCCTTTCGCTGCCACTGTTGGATTGTCGATCTACTCTGACCTTAATGTCTCTACCAAAATTTTAATTTCTGCCAACTCTTCACTGCATCAGATCCTTGCCTTCGTTTGCCAAAAAATTCAAAGAAATGCTAAAAAATCCATCAGCATCTATGCTATCAATGACTGTAGGCTACCTCTACTGCTGTCCCTTGTCTTCTTCTCTGTCGACGATGCTACTCATTGCTGGTCAGGCCTCCCAAGCCACTATCAACTTCTGTCAGCTTTCCGTTGTCTTCTTGTCATTTGTTGTTGCTCTAGTTCTAGCCGTTGCACATCAACAGCCTTCCAATCAATGCCATCACCTTAGAAATCCACTGTTGCCAATCTGAATGGCTGGATAAAGCTTACGTGCACCACAATTAATTAGGGCTTGTCAATCCACTGCCCCTATTTCTAATGGTAGGAGGGAGTTGCTTGAGCTGGTAAAGGCCTTACCCTTTGGCTAAATTTTCTTGGCTGCATGGCACGTTAGCACGATTGTCTTTCATTTGCCTTGGCTGTGTGGTTAAATAGACATAAACAAAACTGTTACTGCTCATGCACTTTGAATGGTTTTCATCTGCCTATGTTGGAGCTTCAAGCTTAAAGAGTTAATGGATGGCTGGGCTTGGTTCAGAAGCAGTTGTTGCATTGATAGCTTCAATGGATGAAGCATAAAATCGGGTGTAGTTGAGACAAGACTGTAGTTATTAGCATTGGAACAAATTCAACTTCGATGGACACATTAGCTTATAGTAGGATCGTACCATTGCATCCAAGGCCTCTTTCACAAAAACTTCCTTCAAATGGCCTTGCCTATTGTGTCGAGAAGAGTTGTCATGTGCCCTTTAAATTGGGATGCACCCGTTGATCAATATCGTCCATCCATCCTCCCCATTCAAAGTGTGTGTGATGGATGGTTAGTAAATAAAGGTCATCGGAGATCATCTTCTTTTAAATACTCCATCAAATGCCCCCCGATGTTTAGCAGTATGGGCAACTATATGACTATACAGGCTTTGTGGCTTGTTGATTAGCAAATCTGCCATTTTTTCAGCATTAGAAGCTAAGTCCTCAAGTACATATATATATATTGCCGAACTATGTCCCAACAATTTCTAATGGAAATTCTTCCGCTAATCTATGCCATTGATTTAGAACCCATCTTTTGATTTCCCAAATCAATTTTTGTTGCCATTAATTTCTAATTTTGGAAAGCCCATTTGCAAAATCTCTTCTGTCTTTCCATTTTTAGCTCACTTTTTGAGTTAAGGCTATTGCTGGTAGCTTTCCCAATCTTTATAAGCTCTTCTTCCTTCTCCATCTTTTCAAAATAGAGAAGTCTTCGATGTCTTGGGCGGCCATGGTTCTTCAATCATTGAGACAATTTCTCATTGAGAACTCTAAACTTTCTTTCTAGTTTCTCTCTTTTCTAGAAGAAAAGGAGACAAAGCTTGTTTCGTTTAAACTCTACCATTCTCCTTGACAATTCTTGAAAGCATTTTCAAAAACTAATTTATGCTCCTTTGAGAGACGAGGTGAGCCTTGCATTTCTTTTTCCTGGTTTTATTTTCCTAATGGAATCCTTTGTCACATCATCTCTATTCTCATTGGATAAGGATTGATGTATTACACCATTGATAGATAAACTTCACTAAGCAATTGCTTATGCTTCGACTTCCTTCAATATAAGTTTTGATGGGTTTTGTAAAACTTATTTCAATGTTACCATTTTCCTTTTAATGCATATAAAACAACATTCGGTGAGCTAGGGGAGAAAATACATTTGATTTTTTTTAGGTCCTTCACACCCCACATGTCCCTATAAAGTGCTCTTGCCATTTCTGAAACCATGCTACAATAATCCATCTCTTTTGTTCGATTTGGGAAAGAAGACAGCATGTGAGGGGCTGTTTGGAAAAATGCCCAGGGCATGGGCTTGAGTGGACAACGTGGTGTGAGGTGGCTGGCGGACTCGAGGTGCAGCCCAGCATTACCTTTGGGTATCTTTTGATGCATCAAAAATTCACACCGTTGCCGGAACTCGGAATTCCATGATCTCTGAAATTTCCCAATGCAAAATACACATTCATGCGATTTCTAAAACTTGACATAAAAAGCCCATTTTCATCAGATTTGGGGACAAAGGTGAGTTAAGGTTGCACGTGAGTGCAAGTGGGCAGGTGCTAGCGCAAATGTCTGGTGGGCTTGAGAAGAGAGGCTCGGGCACTGTTATTAGTGGGTTTGCAAACATGCGGCTCGAGCACATGCCTGGTAGGCTCGTGAATGACACAGCCCAGCTTTATAGCAGGCTTGTGGACACGGATCAACTCCTTGATGGGCTTGGAGAGGCCCAACGATGTTCGGTCTTAGGCTAGTCAAGCTTAGCAATATGAAAAATCAATTAAATAATCCTAAATGTGGTTTTTGGGAAGCAGTTCAGCCTAACAAGCTTGATTGATGTAGCCCAATGTTGAAGCTTGATGGTTTTGCCATTTTTAGTGGGCCAAATGAACATCATAAGTATTATGCTTTGAGATAGCCTTAACATTTATCAAAGTACCATTCACTTCTAGCCAGCCTTTAATAATTTTAAGCATTTAGAATTTAGTCTAGGATTCCATACCTTAAACTAAACATTTCAACCACGTGGAATGTGATAAAATTTCTTCCATGACATTATCCTTCTGCTTTGGATTGTCTAAAAAGCCCAAAATTCATGGATTTTGTTGAAAAAATCCCCAATACATGGGTTTTGTTGTGAAAAATCAAAAATTCATGGATGTTAACAATATATGTATTTAAAAAATGCATGGAATTTGTTGCATTTGACCTTCTTTGATCTTTCTTTGTGTCATATCCCTTTGTAATTCGAATAAGGAATTTATTGATGTACTTTACTCTTTTTTTCTTTTGTTTATGACAAGTATGGAGCCCAATGTTAAAGAAGCATCTCCCTCGCTTGTCGGTTTGCTTGATTGTATGGACTTCAATGATTCTCTCATTAGAGTTGATGAGCCAATCCATGTCCCTTGTGATGCTGACCTAGTCTCCACGACGGAGCACAATGCGGATGGTCATTCGGATGACGTTGCAACATTGGCACATTCCACAATTGGCATTTTCATTCCAGATCCTCTTGTTACTAAAGCAGTTCCTTCATTTGATGCCACCCTTGTATGAGGTATAGGAGTGTTAGAAGATAACCCAGAGGAAGGAGAAGTCCTTATTGCCCCACTGCAATATAGGCAAGTTCTTGTTACGTCACAGTCCCAGAGGGAAGTTCTTGTGGTATCACAGTGCCCAAAGATAATTTATGTTCCGCCACAGCGTCCATTATAGTGAAAGCAAAAGAAGCAGAAAAGTGGTGGTGATTCTTGGCTTTAAAGTGTTATCTGCTACTATCAGATGAAAGAATCTTATAAAGGGCATTTCATATGGTTAAATGCAAAGATTTCTCGACAAAAACTCCCTAGCTTTGAAAGTAACAAACAAGGTCATGTCCCCATGCGACACTTTTCCATGAGGGACATGAAAAGTCAAGATCGTCCCTTTGCTCTCTTTTCCCAACCATCATTTGTACATAGAAAAGATGTGGAGAGTGGTTATTTATCTGCCAATGCTTTCACCCATTATGATGACAAGGACCATTTTGACGGCTACTTCCTGTCTCCCATCAAAGAGATGCTGGATCCTCATAAATTTCAGTGGAGATTCCTCACCAAAGGAAGAAAATACTTTTAGATTACAAATTTGTTTATATTGGTGAAAGAGGGAGGTTCAAAGGCACACCGTCAAAGAACAATTTCTTTAAACTTTGGGTGAAGCATATCACAACCATTCATGAAGGTACGCTTCGCCAAGCTGGTATTTATGATACCATTCTTTGTACTCACAGTCCATTTCATAGGGCATATGGAGGCCATGTGCAGCTTCATTCAGTTTTGGTCTTTGATAACCAATTCCTTTCATTTATTTTATGATGAGATGAGCATCACGTTGTGGAATCTCAATGTCGTTTATGGGTTGCCTATCATCAGAGAGCCTTTTGATTTGCATCTCCCACCAAATGAGGATTTCAAAAGGGGTAGTTTAGGATTTTGTGTTCTAAGTATAATCAATAAATTGAAAATATCTAGCACCAAATTCTCTTGGATAGGCTGGGCCCAGTTGTTTGGGCGAATCTCTGATCCAAATGCCCAAGTAAAGGAGATACCCATACTTGAAGATTAGGCTAAGTGGAATATTTAGGTTGATGAAGCCTTCCTAAGAAGCATTACTCCAGAGGAGGAATTGGTCTTGTTCTTAATGTTGTGGCTTTTAGTCATCATCTATCCATCATCAGCTCATGACCACTACATAAATCCTATGTGCTTAACTCCAGCCATCAAGCTTGCACAAGGGAAGAGATTAGCCATTGCTCCCCGTGTATTGTGCGATATCTGTCGTGGGCTTGGTGAAATGGTCATATACCCCTTCAGACTAGTTCTATGCAATACCTACTTTCTAACATATTTTTTTATGGCTTGGCTAGGAGTTTACTTCCCTTAGATTTATGGAGTGGAATTGCCTAGAGTCATTTGTTGGGAAGGTTTGACCGGAATTTTTAGGATTATCTCATTTTATGAAGTGACTAACCACCCATTGAAGCTACATAAATTCTCCCAAGAAATATTTTTGCTTGCCCCAGTCAGCAATTCTGTAGGATTTGAGGTGAAAGGCATGGATAGTACTTTTGGAAGGACTAATGAGTATATAATTTCCTTAAAAAGTTGCTTACTTCCTCTTTGGGATGGCTTTAAGTTTTGGGCAAAGCGATATTTCCCATATCGGTTTGCCAAGTAGTTTGGCTAATACCAAGAAATACCGGGTCATGTTTTATTAATATCATGAGAGGAGCGTGAAACAAGGATGTGTCCATCTTGGTGGTATCCATTATTATTCTATTACTATAATGTCTTCTTTCTTGGTCCAGCCTAGATAGTTCACATATCCAAGGACTACGCTTAGTGGTACAGTAGCAATGGGGGCAAAATCAGCAGGGAGATGCCTCCAAATTATGGTTAGATTGTTTACCATCCATTGATATCCTCTTTTATGCTTGACATGACTAAGGATATCTTCTTGGGGGTACAATGGACTATGGATATCAAAAGGCGGGCCACTTTTCCACAACATGTGTTGTGGCTAGATGATCATCATCCCCATCAGAATATTTCTTGCACTGACCATAGTCATATCAAGTGGTGGGGCTTGGAGGAGCACATATACCCCACAAATGAAGATAACATAGTGGAGTCGGTAATTCTTGAACCAATAATTTCTGAGTCGACTCCTTATGTTCCTCCAGCTTAAGTTGAGCAAACTGCACCAATCAACACGCCTCTTTTAAGAGAGGAATTGGCTAAATCAGAAGTTGGTGTAGAGGTAGGGTTGGAATGATAATTGACAGATTATACTCCAGTATGATTTTGTGATAGGGCTCCTTGGGCTTTAGTTCCTTTGATGACTTCTTCATTTCAAAAGAGAGAAGCTGCCCTAAGTAGTTTTATTGTGAAGCAAAGTAAGAAAGCAAAGACTAGTCGAGGATTGTCTGACCTTTCTCCTTCGAGAGTAACTAAAAGGTGGTTTCTCGACCATCCTGCTTGGTGACTGCTCCTCTTTATGAAGCAATTCCTCCAGTTCCATTATCTCCTCTGCATGTTGCTAAGTTTGAACAAGTGAGTGTAGGAGAGAATGCAAAGGCCCTTCTCCTAGAGGCAGTCCATGAACAATCTCATATAGATCAGGCAGAGAGGGTTGGTGACACTACTGATACTGTAGTAGACACACCGGCCGATGATCAAATGGAGTTGTCGTCAGGTTCTTTTAATTTGGAGACAAACTTGGCATTATTTGTAGATATACCTGCTATGCTTTCTCCATTACCCTCACATCTTCTTCACTTGATAGAACCTTCAATTAAAGAGGAAGTTACCTTGGTAGAGGTCCCATTGGAGGGTGCTATCGCTGTAGTTGTTCCTGAAGGAGATGCAAAACAATCTCATATAGATCAGGCAGAGAGGGTTGGTGACACTACTGATACTGTAGTAGACACACCGGCCGATGATGAAATGGAGTTGTCGTCAGGTTCTTTTAATTTGGAGATAAACTTGGCATTATTTGTAGATATACCTGCTATGCTTTCTCCATTACCCTCACATCTTCTTCACTTGATAGAACCTTCAATTAAAGAGGAAGTTACCTTGGTAGAGGTCCCATTGGAGGGTGCTATCGCTGTAGTTGTTCCTGAAGGAGATGCAAACAAAACTACTCTTGATATTGAGGATCATCATGCCATAGATTAAGCCTTCCCTTTTGCTCTAGAGGCATTGCAGCAGATTGACATTGATGATAGCATCTATGAACCAGATAGGAAGGTACCTAAAGCATCAACATTGCTCTTTTATGCTTTGCTCGGTGAGGATTTTCTTTAGATGTTGTCTTCTGCTCAGATCAAGGTAATAAAGGAGCAAAGCAAGGTTTAACAAGAGGACTTAGAGGATAAAGTCTAATCATTTTGCTCTTAATTTGCTAGATCATTACGGAGAGCATCTTCATCTAATGTAGTTGCAAAGTTGAAAGATCATTTCTATTCCATGCTAAAGGTATAGAAAGGTGATGAGAATGCAAAATGTCATATTTTATTCTCCTAATACTTCATCTTTTGCACCTATTTGATTCCTAAATATA
>JAYJMB010024477.1:3559-24848 GCA_036873735.1 Pouteria campechiana
TCTATTTTCCTTGTACGAAAAGGAGACTTTTATGACTCTTTCACGTCAAAAGAGGCATGCCCCACACTATCGGGGTGGCATGAATACAAAAAGGTACAAAGGTCGCGTTTTATCACTACTTTGTTGTAATATTTCCACTATTTTTTACTTCACATGATATTTAATTATCTATAATAAATTTCTTATTTTGGTACTGTTATCTATTTTCCAAAGAATTTTTTTATTTTCTTTATTTATTTTTAAGATTAAAATTATTTCATATACACTCATACCGTTCTCTCCTTTTACATTTTTTTATTGATTTTCTTTACTTTTCTTTCCTTTTTTATCGTTTACATCAAAGCAAACAAATTTAAAGTATTCATTGCTCGGATAATTTCTTAAATGCTTGTGTGGTATTTTTCACTCCTTACCCTCCTACCAAATCAAGCATCCGCAAACCCCGTGCCTTACATTATAAATCATAACTAGACTCTGTAGGTTGCCAATAACAAAATCCAGGCGATCACCTCATGTAGACCAGATCCCCTCCTGAAGATGGGACCCACTCGTGTTTAAAAAAAAAAAAAAAAACAGTCTCCTCGAGAAACAATGGACAGTGGAAATCGGAAATTTCGATACTCTGGCAAAAAGCGACGAAGCCTACACGGACAATAGCGAGGCAAAAGCGAGCCGAAAAACTGGCATCGATGGACCATATGCCAACTAGGGCAGTTATTTCATCACATGCGTGATGGACATGTCACCGTCTATAGTAATGGATAGTATCTACCGGTCCAAAAAGAATCATGAGTCCAGATCGTTCCTGCTTATCAATCCTGTCAACCACTGGAGCGTCAATCGACTAACCACACCGTTACGCTTCATGCAAGTCATGTGTCCCGTGGGCCCCACACAACCGGCGCAAAAGGTAAGAAATGTCAGCTACAGCAACCGCCCGTCTAGGCACTGGCCCCACTTTGCCAACGACTCAGATGCGATGATGAGACAATTAGCTCCTGCTGTAGCTAGCGAACCTTCGCCTTGGGCTCATATAAGTACTTTCTCGGCGTTATGTCTTCAGGTGGCGGTGTCGTGGTTTCCGCGGCCGGGAGAAGGCTGCTTTTCGCCATCCGAGCAGGTAGGAGTTTAGCAAGGAAGGATGACGAAATCGCCCATCAAAGCCGTTAAAAACAGCTCTCCCTCCCTCCCAGGTACACAGAATCAGAGTCAGTTACATAGGTTTGTCCTTTGCTTTTTGTATGTTCTCTGTAAGCAGAATTCTCCCAATAAATCCGCCTCATCTCTCTAAAATTCCAAGAAAAGAGCAGAAAAGCCCGTCGAAATGGATTTTATCCTGCCCCTTTTCTGGACTGTGTTTTCATTCGCTTCTATGCATCTTACGGCGGATGATTCAGCACAAAACCTATCAAATGCCTCGGCGAGCTTCGTCTCGCCATTCCCATCTCCCCCCAAACCCAATCTCGTGCCTTTCCGACCGAGTATTGCAGTAATTGTGGGAGTGCTCACCACAATGTTCTCCATCACCTTTCTTCTCCTCCTCTACGCCAAGCATTGTAAGCGGACCTCGGTCGGAGTGACCGGCTACGGGCACAACGCCAGCACCGGCTTCCCGCCCAACACAGCCCGGCGGAACTCCGGCATCGATCGGGTCGTCATCGAGTCGCTACCGGTCTTCCGGTTCGCCTCGCTCCGCGGACAGAAGGAGGGGCTGGAATGCGCGGTTTGTCTCTGCCGCTTCGAATCTTCGGAGGTCCTCCGGCTGCTGCCCAAGTGCAAGCACGCCTTCCACGTCGAGTGCGTCGACACCTGGCTCGACGCCCATTCCACCTGCCCGCTATGTCGCTACCGAGTCGACCCGGAAGACATTCTCCTCGTAGAAGAACCGGAGCCCGTCTCAAAACTGGAGGAAGAACCGGGAGATAAGAATGCGGCGAAGCCTAATCGGTCTCGAATCGGGACGCCGCCGCTCCAGACCGGGTTCATCAGGTCGGCCGCCCGCCACTCGTCCGCTGGGGAGAAATCAAGCGGATCTCGATCATTCGATCCGGAGGCGCGCGAGGCATCCTTCAGGAGGTCCGTTGATAACGGGAGTCTGAGGCGAGGTGCGGTAGAAGCTTTCCGCGTCGGATGCTTGGACCGCGTCGCCCAGAAGGACGGCCCGCTGCTAACATGCGCCGCAGGAGCTGCGTACAGGACGCGCTTCGAGCACCGCGTCATTGTGTCGGACGAAGCCGACCCACTCCACCACCAGCAGCCGCGATGGAGCGATTTGAAGCCGTCGGATCTTCTGTTCCTACGGTCGGAGATGCTGCTGACAGAGAGCGGGCGGTACTCGCTATCGTGCGTCAGGGCGTCGTGTTCCTCGGCTGCCCAGCAGCGGCAGAGGTGGGAAGACGTGCGGCTGCAGGTGGCAGACGACATGGATGGGATGGGTGGCAGGAGCGTAATAAACACGCGATGCGTGTCGGAAATCACGGGCTTGAGCAGGTTCCGACGCGAGGAGGAGGAGAAGGCCGTGAAGCGATGGTTGGCATTTGAGCCGGGGCGTACGGGCAATAGCTAAGCGGGCCACGGAAACGGACGGTCTGATTCTTCGCATGGAATTGCCCTCTGACTAATCGTTCGTGGGAATTACGATGGATCATGGCACTTGGAAAAAGGACCACGGAAATTGTCGCGTGGCGGAGAGCGAGAGAAGCTTCAATTCATTCCGAAGTGCTCCGAGTCACGTGGCAGGCCGGCACAAGCATCTCGGAAATCGCGGCTTAGCACTATTGGGCACAGAGCAAAAAGCGACGCGTACCCGCGAGAGTACGTACTACTGCGCTTCCGGCGCGTGGAGAGTGGATCCTGGCCGTTCATCTCATGCGCGTGCGCCGCTGTCGTCTACTCCATCAATTGGGCCCGCCCGCAATTCCCTGAATCCAGCAACAGTCGGGATTCAGAAGCGACAAGTCGCAGCGCAGCATTCTCCCGAGCGGGACTAAGAAATTGCTAATCGGGATGAGATGGAAATTCTACACACGAGCTTGGCTTATCGTTACGCAGAGTCTCGGGGCCTCGTATCGGATCGGTATTGGCGGTAAAAGACAAAAGCATCAGTTTGATTGAGATTTTCTTTTGATTTTTTAAAGAGACGCATGGGTGTGTGTACATTGCATGACGAACTCTGGAACCGTGGTTTTTTTCAATATTTTTGTAATTTTTAAATATGAGCGGCCTGGAAGGGGACGTAACGTGTTAGTTGGGAGCGTGTCGGCATTTTTAGCGGAACGTTTTTTTGTCCGGGTGGGACTGTGGGCGGGCTGAATTTGGAACCGTCGCTTTCCGCTTCTTGTAGGGCATGGGTTTGGTTGGGATTGTCGAGTGACGAGTTGCAGGCGTTCGTATTCATGGTGATTTGACATAACCCGAGGAATTGTACTGCATGCGGTACGGTCTCGATGAGGTGAGTTATTTTTCGATACGCTGTCAGACAGTGATGCTTCATACGCGTGGATTCATAAACTTTGGCACATGACATGCGCTTAACGTCGCGGTGGTGTGCCCTGTTGATGTGTGGCTATTAACTCGGAAATATTGGATCCATACCCAAACCGTGAATTTGGCACGTATGGGAAACGGTCTCCCGCTTTGGGCAAATATTGTGGTGCTCCGGCATGGTACATTGATGCACGCTCTAAGACGTAATTAAATTAAAAAATTTGCATGCGGCCATACAGAGTTTTGTCCTGAGTGCTGTCAGGCGAATGCGCTTTTGGCATTTGAAAATAGTTTATACAATACTTCAGTCTATTTGCAAATGAGCTTATACAGTTTAGAGCCGTTGGATTAACAACTAATGGTTCATAAATTTATATTAAATGACAACTTTACCTTATAAAAAATCCATGTTAGAACCATTTTTATTTTATGTTTTTCATCGTCTTAAAAAGTCTTGATGGCAAGTACATGTTTTAAAGCATATTTATGGTCTGTACATGTGTCCTTACCATTTTGATATCGCATATATACATGTTTTAAAACATATTTATGATATGTACCTGTGCACTTACATTTTGACAGGTTGAGATTGAGCTTATCTTAGGCGGGTAGTTGAGATTTTATAAATCAATAAATTTGTATATTTTATGTATTAAAATGCTAGTTAATGATCCCGACTGGTTGATCTTGTTTTGAATTTGAATATTTGAGTGCATTCATAATTTATTTTTAAACAATCAAAGTAATTTTACAGATACACTAAGTTGATGCAGAGGCTTTCAAGTACACTATCTTTATTCAATCATATGTTCAAAGTGGATACTTTGGTTAGGCTCTTCAAAATATCAAAACTATACATTAAAATTAAAAAAAAAACACGAGTGAGAGAGAGAGAGGCAAAAGAAGACTTGAAAGATGTCACAAACGACTTCATTATTCGAAATATGTTGCCACTAAAAATCTTATATTAGAATTCACAAAAATTATACAACTTGCATGCCTATAAATTTCATAACTAGGGATAATTTAGGATTTTATTTTATTTTATTAAGGAAAAGCAATTTCTTGTCATATGCTAAATGACCTCGGTCCATGTGCAAATGGCTTGAAATACTGTGCAGTCTATTTGCAAAAACTGAATCTACGTAGACTTATCCACACGATAAGAGCGAACACTCGTCGCAAAATAATGTAAGGTTATATGCAAATTGCAAAGCTAGCAAGCTAGTAGCTCGA
The DNA here is from genome assembly GCA_036873735.1 of Pouteria campechiana. Lineage (NCBI taxonomy): Eukaryota > Viridiplantae > Streptophyta > Magnoliopsida > Ericales > Sapotaceae > Pouteria > Pouteria campechiana. The sequence continues at coordinate 8,282 of JAYJMB010024477.1, forward strand.
TATCTGCTCATCTAATCATTGTAGTCCGACGTAGCAAAAAGCACAATTATTTTAATGTCATTATTATACAGCGCACATGACATTCTCCGATAACCAGTGCATTGGCAGCTTATCAACCTTCACAAAGGGCCAGAGCATAAATGCTCTCTTTGTAGTTTGTACGATAGGGAAGCGAATCTTGTTGACTTATATATATTTTTTTCTATTATTTATTCTCTACGTTGGATTTAATCTGGAATGTTGTCTTTGTCTCCATGCTTACGAGAACAAAGGTGATAGGCGGCCCACGTGAGATGTCATGTACTCACATGATTGTTTTCCATATTGTTTTTCCATCGCTGCAACTGCACATGTACAACCTCTTGATGTGTTCGGCATTTTTGCTATAAGCGGCAGGAGCCACTGTTTGGCGATTTGTTCTGGACATTTTCTTCGGTGAAGGAGAGATTTTGTACCCCAGCGTAACGCGAGTGATGATACGCCCACTAAGAAATTCCTCCCACCCTCCGAATCCGTGGAGTCGAGTTCACATGTGAGATTAGCCAAAACCTGATATCGTTTCCATCTTCATGTATCGTGCGGTTGCTGGACAGCACACGAATGCCTGACTGAAATGAGCATATCTGACGGTATTGAGAGACATTTAAACTTGTTACCCCCCAAATATGCCATGCAACCTTTTGGCTTTAGCCGACGTTTTAATTCAGTCAAACCCAACAAATTTCTTAAATTATCTATTAAGAGTTTCATTGTTATAACCCACCTAAGTTTTCAATGGAGATGATTTTTGAGATAAGCTGAGGATTTAAAGACATGTAACTGTGGTTTTCGATACATTCAAAACAGACCTAGACCGAAAGGTATCGTAGAAAATTCCGGTACAACTAGTTTCAGAACAATCTTATTAAAATTTTACAAAAGGTTAAGTTTGTCAAGCATCCAATTCATGTTCGGACCCATGTCTTTCTTGAATTAACTGATTTAATATATTTTTAAAAAATTAAAAATTAAATAATGCAAGTTTGAAATTTCAAAGCACATACAAATATCAATTTAAGCGCATAGATCTTGCACCAATATTGATCTATGATCCATATATTTATTTTACAAATAATATAAAAATTTTAAAGATTAATTTATAGATTAAACCGAACTAATCATGATTGGACTAATCAGGCCGTCCAATCCGGTTTTAATAACAGCTTTTGGAATTCAGAGAATTAATTACACGCTTTGATCATAATTTAATCTACGTATTGCTTGCAAATTAATTCGTAGGCCTGCATTGATATAGGCATCAATATTCAATGCATTTCACGTTTCATAACGGTGGCAAAAGCCAAGATTGAAATTTCTGCTACTTAGATGTGACACCCGAAAGTGCCAAACCCAGCTTGGATTTATTCATATTAAATCATGCATTTTCCAGTAGAATGGTGGAATTGTCAGATGTCTCAGGCTGTGAAGCCTTAGAGTCCTGGACAGGGTAAAAATAATAAAAGAGGAGATATTGCGATGGGCGATTTATTCAGACGCGCCAAAGCATACAAAGACAAGAAGCACAGGCGCACAGCCCTCCTCACGTTATTTTTCAGGCGAATGCAGGTGAATATCTTCCAACCTGGGAAGCAAAGATCAGTTTCACAGAGCGGTGAGTTTCCATTTGCTTCTGTGTTTAAAACTACACATGGGAAGTTGAACCCTTGGCGTGTTCTGTGTTGAGGCCTCTTCCCATGTAAGTCTTCCAGCTCGGAAAACAACGGCCATCCGCCATCCCTAACCCGCATTTTGAAACCTGGCAGTTTGCCCACACGCAATCTGCATCTAGAAATTCTAAGGATTTGTGTATGCATTTCAATTGGAAGCAGCTACTTCTAATTAAAAGAGTATTAAGTTGTAAGATGCGGCGGCTGCATGCGTGTCAAAGGGCTTGTATTATTTTGCTGGAGCTTATTGGCCAATGACTCATAAGCAGCTGAAACGAGGTTAAAGTCAAACAAGTAAAATTATTTTGATACAAGCTAAAATAAATAGTTTAAAATTGTTAAACTGCGTTTTGAAAAGCTGAATTACCATTATAAGTCTTGGGCTATACAGTTAAAGTGTCGTTTAAGACAACACAATTGAAATCTTTAGATAAGTTGAAATAAATATTTTTTACAAATCTTAATTTGATAAATAATTATAAAAACTAAAACTGAATAAATTTCAAACTTAGTAAAAATAATTAAAATATTTACAATTTTATTTTATTTTTACTTAAATTTTTTTTCATCTTTATTTAATCAATGGTTGTTGATATTATTTTAACCTATTTCGTAAACGAAGTGTGAATTTGACGTGAGAAAAAGATAAAGGATAGATGGTAGAAATGACTCGGTGTCTTAAATATTTCGTAAATTATATACTATTTGTAGAAATAGTTTAAGAAAATAAAATTTCGATAAGCTGAAAAGTTCATCATCAGATGCTTAAACTTATCCTTGAAAATAGTCTTATAAGCCTCTTTGGTAAGCTTCATCAAAGGCAACTAATTTTTTAGATTTGCTTGTTTTAAATAAATAAACTATACGAGCGCTAGAGAGAAGCCAAATCAAGCTAGACCTAAGTCATGTGAGATTCATGAACAAAAATCATAAAAGATCTAATTTTTATTTCATCGGTATTTAATATTTTATTTAATGATAGCCAGCCCATTTAATTGTCACTAATTATGATGACGTTCGAGTTATTTTCGGATCTTACATATACTGAAGAAATACAATCTCCAAATGCAATGAAAATGAGACGAATTAAAAGTATTATGAAGGTTTATCTTCTTAAGCATCTATCTTTGTTTTAAACCATTTTATTTCCAAGGGCTTAAGGTATTTTCACAACGACAAAGTACAGCGGTGGAAGTAACATGAGTACATGGCGTTCTGGTTAGTAATATTAGCATGCTCCTCGAACCCAGGGGGGTTTACAGGCCATGGGCTTGGGCTTGGACTTCATACTCTGAGAGGCCATCCATCTCTGAGCTCTCAAACGTTCTATGCATGTTTGATAAAAAATGAACGGTGAATCCATCATTAGTGGGTTGCAAAAGATAACCGAAGCTAAATTCTAGAAATTTTATTTCGTCTCGTTGTCTAAGCTTATATTCAAAGCATGAGGTGAGACTTTTATTAAGCTCGGTTGAATAGGTTACAAGCTCGCTGGAGACCTTATTTAACTGGAACGAGTTTAAGCTTTTGATCCGCATCCCAGGCTGCGAGGCAGGAGGCTAACGGATGTGGAGGTGCCGACGCTGCTGACCTTGGCCGATCTTGACGACTCTTTTGCCGCCAGAGACAGCACCGAGCTATCCGTTGGCCAAGCCCAAAGAGTTGCATTTGCCAGGACTCTGGCTAACGAACCAGAAGTAGGTATCCATCTAAATAGAAGAGCACACTTGCTGGATGTGTTGAACGCGATTGTGATAATCTTCAAAACATTGCATGGTCATGTATGGTTAGGTATTGCTGCTGGACGAGCCGACTAGTGCACTTGATCCTCTCTCGGCGCAGAAGATAGAAGAGACGATCGCGAGGCTAAAGCAGAGCAGGAGGATGACGACCGTAGTTGTGTCTCACAGCATCAGGCAGACTGAAAGGATCGCTGAAGTAGCATGCGTGCTGATCGAGGGTCAGCCGGTGGAGGCGTTGAAACCAAATGAGCTCTACCTAGCCAAGCATCCCATGGCTCAACGATTTCTCCAGCTCAGCTCTTGAGCGGGCATTTCGTTCTGCAGCGGGTGCCTGCTGAGGAAGTCCGTTGCACGTCAAGTTGATTTGATTGCATGTAGTGTGTGCATTTTTAAACGGGAAATGTCTCGACTTTCCATGATTATCATCGTTTGTCCGCATCAACGGGTTGGTTGGGCAGCTTAATTGCCATCCATGCAATTTTAGCGATCGAGGTACTTTGGCCTTGCAAACCTTTGCTAATTCACCTGCGACTTCATTTCTTTCTTTCTAGTCGCTATATTTCCTAGACGCCTGTAGCAACGAGATTGATTTGGGTCCAAATTCCTGAGCCCGGCAAGGTCTGCACTGGTAAAACTGTCACGTCCACGCCCATAAAAAGTCTACCAATATGCAGGTACCAATGATGATTATCAAATCCTTAATTAGGGGAATATTCTCATTGATCCATTGATGAAGTGGGCCACGTTACAAAAATGACATCTGTTTTAAGGAGATGATCGCTCAGTGCTCTCTCTGGGCAAAAATTAGATCCCATGCATTACCCTGTGTAGAGCCCAACCCAAACTCTGATCTTAACTTTATGCTGTCTCAAAATGAGTAATACCTAACAACTCAACTACGAGTTGAAAAAATCTTTAAGATTTTAATTACAATGCCATAAATAAATAGTTATAGATGCGTTTATCTTAGTTTTTCCATATTTATCTCATTATCTAATACTTTTACAAAAATACAAGCGATTACATTTATTTAATATGATCACAGTAATAACAACATACACTGGGCAAATTTTATACAAGGTCATATAAGATAATTATTCTAATATAATTCTAGTTCACGTGTAATACAAACAATTAAATGATGCATAAAGCTTATAATTAGAAACAGAAATTTACATCTTTCTACATGTTATGTGTTGAAATTTGAGTTGGATTTACAAGGTCTAAACCTGATCTAATCATATTTCTAAATTGGGTTCGATCAATCCTGACTCTTTCAACCCAAACTTTTTTAAAAAAAAATCTTCAATTCAATCCTGATGAAACTCGGACTTGGTCGATCGGGCTCAGGTTCAACTCGACCCAAGTTGCACCTATGCAGCAGCTAAATTATAACATCTGCTGCTGGACTGCATGACGCCCGTCCAATGAAAATTGCAGAGCCGCGGCCATTCCAGAAATTAATCAAACCGGCACACTCTGGGACACCTGGCTAGAGCCAGCGCACCAAGTGTTAGTTGCGACGTCCTTTCCATGCCATTCTCCATTGACACTACCATCTTTCCCTTCTGCTGTGCTGGTGCTGTGCTCGCATCTGGCCAAGGCCACTTATAATGGCGGCCACTGGGTGGACCCCGCATCACGTGACCTGCAAAGCAGACGTCACGTGGTTGCCTTCACTCTCTTTCGGGGCACATGCCAACCCGAGAGCTTTTGACCGTCCGAGGAGACAGCTGTGGCCCACCACGAATCATAACGGTCTTGAATGCTTTGCATATTGGCAGATAGCTACGGTCTGACAGTTGGCTTTGCAAGGGCATGCGTGATTTTCTCTTAAAAATGGAATCCCTAGCGTTTTGTCCGCTAAAGCTTTGTCTTGGGTGCCATCCAGAAATGGATCTTGATGGCTTTGGCATCATTTAGATCATGCAGGCGTATTTCCATTGGAAAACCCCAGCTGACGACAGTATTTCAATGCCTGTTGTACTCAATCAAAGTTTGGGAACAGACCATATCGTTTGTCCCGTTGGTTTGGGCAATAATGGAGGTGGCCTATCCGTCTTGGTTTGCTCGCGCTTTCCGCCGGCCCTGATCTGTGTTAGACATAGGCCCACAAAAAAACGGTTGCCCAAAAAGTGTGCTTCAAATTAACCCTTTTAAATTTTCTTAATTGTAAATTAGACTGTATTAATTATATATTTGCAAAATAAAATCTCTAGTCATTAAATGTTGCAAAATAATTTTCGTCGGGAATTAAAATAATTAAATAAAAAACATGGTCTAATCTGCAAAAATTGCTAAATTCTAGGTTGTTGATTGTGAATTGTATCCTCTAAGTTTTATATTTACGTATTTTAAATCTCAACCATCAATCTCCAATATGCTTTGCTGGTTAATAGGGTTTGTTTTCAATAATTGGTTACTTAAAAGGATTATTTTACAAATACTCAAATAAGAGAGTTTAATTTATCATTCGAAAATGCCAGAAAATGTATTTTGCAAATACGCCACAGAATCGCATTCAGAAGGTGAGTGCTAGAATTCGTGCTTGAGTCACGTGGATTTGATTACGGAATTCAGGGCGATCAGAGCCATGTTCTGCGAAACTCAACCATCATTTCAGTATTTCAATGAAAGTCTAGAAACACGCTGTGGAATTCGTCCCCAATCCACGGAAATCATCAGTAGTACGATTGCAAATAAATAATAGACTTGAGTTTGACTCGGCAGAAATAAAAACTGGTTATAAGCTGGCATCCACCTCGAGGCATCGAGTCATCTGAAATTCCTCCTCAATGTAGTAAGAATTCTCTTGATCAAAGCCGTCTGATTGCATGGATAAGTATATTTATTTATAAAATAGGTTCATTTAATTTAATTAACAGCTTAGATCGGAAGAGGAAATTATACGCGCGGTGAAGGGACGAGAGGCATTTGAAGTTGTCCGCAGACCCGCGCACCGGCATTTGCTGTGGTATGGGAGAAGGGGAAGACAGAGACCGGCCCAGCTTACATGCTGCCGGGTCGCCTGTCGCATCGGCATTCTACCGGCTCCACATGCCTACACGCATCAGGATCAACCACGTGAGATGCTGATGGCGGTGAATTCGTATGTTTGATACTCTGGCAGCACATGATGCTTGATGCTTGTGCGCAAGTAACGCACACCAAATGGCACCGATAACGTCGACTTGACTCCTGATGCGGAGGATTCATTTCATTGGTAATGTACAGTGATTCGCAAGATTTTTTATTTTTTTTTTAAGTAAAGGCCTGATTAGTTAGATATCAACAAATTTTTTCCCGAAAAGAGAATTTTCTATCAAATCCACCTAATTTAGCAACTCAATCTTTTCTTTTAAAAATATATTTTTTAAATTTTATTTATTTTATGGTTCATATCATCGTTTACATTATTTTCTTCCATGTCCAAACAGGCAATTAGAAAGCTTTTGGTTGACAACTAAAGGTACGTGGTCATCATGTAATGCTCACTTTATTTTCTTTCAGGTCTAATGATAGGATCTTTGCATAATAAACCTTGAAACCTTGAAACTATGTATATTTGTATTTTAGCACATGTGTTTTGGCCATTAACCAAATAGACCATACTAAAATTTTAAAAATTTATAAAATAGACTTTGTAACTTTCAATATTTGCATTTTAGGACATGTATTTTTTGATTTTTTACAAAATAAACCCCATAAGTTTCATTGCTTTGCAAGGCATTTTCTTCATATAAGATTTTACAAAATAAATCCTCTAACCCCTTGGATTGTGGAGTTTTCTTTAAAATACCATAAGTGTCTTAATTAAGGCATTTAAAGATATTCATATTCCTTTTTAATAAAAAAGCATAACCACTTACCTCGGTATAATATAACATATCATGGTGGCTTACCATTTTATATCCTTTAATTACTTTATTATAATAAAATTTTGACTTCTTGACTTTTTATGTAGCCAATGAATATGTACTAACATTCCAAACGACCAGCAATTGCATAAAAGGTGAACGATGATGTGAACCAATTTCAAATCTCACACAACCTAAAATGTGTATAGCAACTAAATACAATGTGTATCCTGCGTTGCACCAATTTCAAATTTCACATTACCTAAAAAGTTCTTAATAAAAATTACAACACATAGTACGACAAAATAAAATCACATAAAAATGTAACATGTATTAAAAGGGGAGATGAATGCCCCTAAATGCCTTATTAGGAGTATTTTTGGTATTTAAAGAAAAATTTAAAACTTTTTAAGCAAAATCTATATGCTATTTGATAGACATTAGATCAATAAGTTCATTTTACAAGCAATGAAACTTTCTAAGATTATTTTGCATAGCCAAAAATTATAGGGTTTAAAATATAAATATGCAAAGTTACAGTGTTTATTTTACAAAATTTATAAAATTCTAACACTTTTTTCACTGCTCCGTTTAAGAGACATTGAACTGTAAGGTTCATTTGCAAAAAAATGAAATTTATATAATTTATTTTGCAAATAACCGAAACACAATGCTAAAATGCAAATACGCATAGTAGGTTTATTTTGCAAAATACTCTTTCCTACAACTGATTACTTATAATTGTTTCAGACAACTCAAACGAGTTTGTGTAGGGCTATCAAGATGATTTTGTGAAATTATTCTCATTTATGGTGATTATGATTATACATTTAATTATGGTGTTTAAATTAATTTTAATTAAAAATATATGTAAATCATACAAAAAAGAATTTTAATAGGTTATATTTTTAACAAGTTTTATTAAAATTTAGTCACTAAAAACTTATTTCATAAAAATAATTTTTATATTTTTAATTAAATAAATTTTATTAAATACAACGAATGAGATTGATTTTACAAAATCATCTTGGTGAGCCCGCAAATGATTCCATATTTATGTTTCGTGGAACTGGCTCAAGTTTTCTGAGCGCCCGACAGAATAATAGAAAAATGATGTGCTTAAAAAAATTATATATAAAAAATAAAAATAAAAATGATTAAAATTTTTAGTGAAAAAAAAAACTACGGACGCTTTGACGGAACATTGATATTTTATATTTCTAGTGAATTTGTAGCTACGAACGCATAATCCATGGCACCACTCCGGATTATCAAGATATTCTCGCTCCCGAGAATATTCCCCTGAGTGGCGCGGCAGTGTAAACAGAACGTCCGTGCGCTCGATTTGGTGCATGTCAAAGGCCTCATGGGCCCCGTTCTCTGAAATCTTGTCGAAGACGGGCGCTCTGGCACTTCACTCACTGAGGGCATCTTGTCCAGAAGACAGGATGTCATGTCACAGTTGGGCTGTGTGCCTACACCTAATGGACGGTTAACTGAAACTGACTCGTCCACGTCACATGCACGAGCTTCTGCGGAAAATGATATTTGCTTCCCAAAAAACTGCGAAACCTTCGATATTCAAGGTCAGTTGTTATCAGGCAGAGCGATGAAATATTCCCCAAAAAATTTTTTAATCCTCACCGAAAACAGATCATCAATGGTTTGGCCCACTTCATAGACGGTTCAGATCACTCACTGAGCCCTCTGATATTGCATACGGATATTTACGGTTGCATTCAAGCAACTGTTGCCCCTTTCAGCAGAAAATTATTATTAAATTTCATTCCATGACTGAACTTCAGATATCGGAGGGGTACTCTGGTAATTTTAATCATCTTATCTGACGTGTAGTGCTAGTGCGCTTCATTTTCAGAGAAAATGGCATCCTTGGCTTTAACGAGGTGATATCTCCGTCACGTCCTTCTCCTAGCTGGCTTGACGGGTTGGTGAGGGGCATCTAGCCCACGTACTCCGCAAGTGATATCCTTGCCTGCCATTGCTCCCCGGGGAAAAAGTGCGAGAGTCGCCTAAAGGGCAAGACCCACCGGTTTTAAGGATACTGCAACAATACCTGGACCGGATTTGAAAAACGAAATTTTAGCTGATCTTTTAAAGCTGTGATCGAGCAATCCGAGCCCTCAAATTTAAAACCATCATTCCGAAATTCTCAAATTTTATTTGAGACGTGATATCTATCTACCTATCTTTCTTTAAAAAAGATTTACTCTTCCATTATAACAAATCATATCAGTTATTGATTTTATCTTTTTCATGAGCATTAAAAAAAATTACATGTTTTATTTTATTTTCACTCATTGCTTTGCTCCTAATTAGCAAAAATCAACCTCAGTTTAAACAGACACTGTGATGTGGCCTTGTAAAATTTGAGTTGCATCCCTCCTGTTTGTTTAAATAATAGAAGTTATTTACAAAAAAATTATTTAAAATAGTGTAATGCATGTATAGAAATTTTCGATATGAATTGTCAACTCCTATTATCTATTCATTTTTAACTTATATTCAATCTGAAATTTTATAAAGTTGGTTTGATTTAGGTTGGCGTTTTCAAAAATGAGTTACAATTTCTTTGGGACCGAATTCTTATAAATTGGATTAATCGATTTACCTGAGTCGGTGTGATTCAGTCACAGCTATTGGATTGAGTTGTTCAGATTCAACAATCTACATCCAGGGGGTAACTTGGATTAGGTTTGACAAGAATCCAATAACTCAACTCAATTTTTACCATGACTGAGATGTGTTTATCCAAATCTTTTGGAATTTTAACATGATTTCATGTAATGCTAGTTACACGCATGCACGGTAGATATAAATTCATGTTTTTGTCATAAATTTTACACGTCACTTGGATGTTTGGATTGCATTTTAGCTATAATTTTACTATTAATTTATATATACTTTTGGTTTTTAGTAAATACTTTTAAGTCAGATATTTATTCTTATTGTTACAAAATTATTAAAATGTAACTGATTCCATTCTCACAGCACTATTAGTTAGGATTTTACCATTGTAAAAAGTTAAAAGATCATCAAGGTTGTAGGTTCATAAAATCCAATTCAATACTAATTATAATACCCTAACTCTAGCAAATGTGAAGAATTGTTCGCTTTTAAACTCGTTAAATCCTGTTGGTACATAGATTTCGCATGATTTGCTCATTTGGGCTAACTCTCTAGTCAAAAAGGCACCTTACAATGATTTACTATAGTTCACACTTGAACTCCTAATAGCTTAGTTGGTAAGATAGTTGATTTTGAAACTGATATGATTGATATTAGGGTTCAAATGTAAACTATAATAAGTTATCGTAAGGTATGTTTAGGCTAGAGAGTTGACCTAAAAAGGACAAAATTGTGTGAGCTTTACGTACCAATGGGTTTTGATGGGCTCAAAGTAGACAAAATTGTATAATAACTATTATTATTTATTTTTTTATATATATTATTCATATGTTATTTTATTCATGCATGAACAATGGTTTTGACTGTGAACATTGCACGTGAATATTGAGCAGTGAGTAGTGAATAGTAAATACTATCAAGCAAATGGTAAATAGTAAAAATTAATTCCTTTCATTTGCATGAAATTCATTTTGCTTGGAGTTTAAAATATTTGAAAGTGCAAAGGTGTAAATCCAAGCCCTAAAAGAAAAATTCTTTCATTTGCAAGCCTTGAGAAGCAAGGGTTTCGTGTGAAAGCTTGGAGTTTAAAATATTTGAAAGTGGAAAGGTGTAAATCCAAACTCTAAAAAAAATTCTTTTATTTGTAAGTCTTGGGAAACAAGGTTTTTGTATGGGAGCTTGAATTCTTGGATTTTGAGTGAGTAGAAAATGATATTTTTGAACTCATACACATTTCTTTTTCCATTTACATCATTCTTATGCATTATATTTCATTCATGTCGAAATTGTGTTAAATTTATGCTTTGAGTTCTTGGTTTGAATAATTTGAATAAGACTTTATTGTATTGAACATGCTTTACATGTTTTCCCATATCTTCTATTGTGATTACGATTTTATGAATTTTGCCCCATATGTGTTTGATAAAATACCTAAGTGAAAGGTATGTCTTATTTACAAACCTTGTTGGGTGAGTTTAGAGCATGCATGATATGTTAAATTATTGGAATAATGGTCGTGTATATTAGTGATGTTGCATGGTACATGAGATAGGCTTTGTGCTCCATGTGATAAATGATATATAGTATGACATTAGATATACATCATTTAAGATGGTACGAGTGATTGAAATATGCACATAATGATGACAGTGATAAGACAATTTGTCTACACGGCGTGGCCAATAGATGAAGTCTAAATAGCTAAATATGATGAGATGATATTTGATTGGGCAGACATATGACATGGATATGATATGCACATGATCTAAGTAATGTGAGGTTCAATCGTATAGACATGGATATGAGATGCACATGTTGAGACCATGATGCAAATGCAGTTCCAACTGTTAGGTTTCGGTGATGATCTTTCAAGCGGGCTATAATTAACCAAAAGGCCGAGGTCGGTGGGGGCCTAAGAGGGAGCTTAGTATGCCTATGGGATACTATGCATTGGCTATTTATCCACCTTGCTAAATGATGGGCCCACAACTCAATGGGGTTAGTGATCTACTCATGCTTGACATCGGGGGTCTTGAGTCATAAGCTACCACTTTAAGGCAAAAATGAGTGGTAACCTCATAGGGCATGAGGGCCTAGGCCAAAGCGAGTCTCATATCTGCATTCGCATGCATGATATGATTTGAAAGTGTCTATTCATGATGTATAATTGTTGCTTACGTGGGCCTATATGGTAGCACAAGATTTATTAACATGGTATTAGGTTAAGTATGGTCATGAGATCGGTCAATTATCAAATTTAGTTGATGTTTTTGATTTATGTAAAACCTAGTGTGAATTTTATAATTATATTTGGTGTGATTAGCCAATTGACATATGAGTAATAGTTTAGATGTGACCAAGAAAAGTCATATATTACTTTTACTTGCCTACTTTATGATTTGCCTAACTCACCCTATTTTAAAATCTTAACAAGTTTACTCAAGGGATCTCAATCTGGATTTATAAGCTTTGTGGATATATGGGATATTTACGGTTATAATGTATTATTTGGATACGTAAGATGTGTTTTAATTGGTAATTTTGATGGAAGATTGTATATATATATATATATACTTTATTCAGTTATGTACTTACATTATGTGTATATCTTTTGGATTGTGGCTATTAGTATGATTGTAGTGACATGGTTTGTACTTGTGTAATCTTTCATCATTTAGTAGATCTTGTGAGCATCATAGTTAGTGTTGACCCGCAGGGGTGCTACATTAATATTGATTGGAATTTAGAGTGTTACGCTAATATTGGCCATTAAATTAATTGAATGCATGAATTTTAAACAAATCAAAATATCAACCATTCGAAGTTATTATTACTTAAAAAAAAGATGGAGGAGCTGAAGTTTTTGGTTGAGATTTTAACGTATACTGCTGATGCTTGATTGGCTTCGATCCGACTTACCCCGACCCGGATTGCAATACTAGCTCACTTATCTTTCTAATAAAGCTTACAACTGAAAATCTAAGATGATTACTCCAGACTAAAGTGTAGGCGCAATGTGGCCATGCAAACCTCACGGATCAAATAATTATGGTTTCTGGTGGAATATCAAACTTTAAGTATAATAGGAAAATAAAATATCCCACCAACCCACAAAAGCAAGCTCCCCTTTCCACCCAAACATTCGGCATTTCTGCCGCCCAACAATACAATCCGCGCCGTCCATATCGAAACCTGACTAATTTCCTAGTTCAGCGCTAAATAGAAAGAAATCGTCTGGTCCCCAAATCTCCCATCCAGGCTGTCTAACAAGCGGCCCCACTTTGGTATATTCGACCCCAAAAGGAAAAGGCGTACTCCGTTCCGTGATGCCACGTGTCCAGATCGACCGTGCAACTTTCGGCCGTTTTTTTATATTTGTTTGCTGTGTAGGGTTGTTTTTTTGCTACCATTGCACGCTAAAGCGGAAGCGAACAGACCTGACCCAAGGGAAACATCCTGGCCGTGTATCAACTATCAAGTTGCACCGGGCGACTGGATCACTGGTTTGCTCTACAGAACGGGCTAGAAAGTCTTGAAACTCATCAAACCATCATCTAATTTGCATTAATTTCGCTCATAATGCCTTGATCACAGTTGGGATTTTTTCCTAGTGTAAATTAATTAACGATGGCAGTCGATAAACGGCTCGGATTTACTGGGTGGCTGACACTTTTGGGCCGCAGATAAGCTGGGGACAACCTAGGCCTAGATAGCAACTTGGCACGTCTGAACGCCTGGGATGGCCCCTTTTTTTATAATCAAAAGCCGAAGATCCACGTCAGATTGACAAAGCCGCTTTTTAGTCGCCAGGGCACCCTACGGCTAGCTGCCGCTCGTTTCTTTTTATCTGTTTTTGGGTCCATTTCGCTGGCGCCATGTGCGTTCAAAATCCAAATCCTCTGCACCTTGGACTAAAAAACGTGAATTTGCAAGCTTGTATATGGTATGATTTCCGGAAATTTCTTGATCCAGGCTCTCCATCAGTTTTCCAACTCGCGGGTAATCCAAGTCATGAAACTCTGTCCGCACAAATGGTGGGGAAGAATGTGGGCGAGATGATCGATGCCCACGTTTACTCACCTGCATCGGATAGGAATCGCAACAAAAAATGGGGAAACATTGCAAATCCACGTTATGGTGGGAAAATGCCAAACTCTCTCGTGCATTTGATGCGTGGCAAGCTGAGTCATGCATTGAGCTGGATTCATTTTATACACCCGCTGCGTCGTTGCTCGATAACCAACGACATTAAAACGACACCCCACTTGACATCGAGTCTTGTTCTTGGGCCCTTGCTTACTATTGGGCAGCATTCAACTTTAACTGTCCAATATATGTAAGTTAACGCGATAGACATATAGTGGCATTTGTTTTGTTTTTTTTTTTCTCACTAAAACTTCATCTGTATTTGTATATATAAATTGACGGTTTAATTCTGTGTAATCAAGCACTGCACGTACGCTTCGAAGATAATTTATGAATGCGCGTGAATCATTGATCATGCTCTGCCTATTGACAAGCTCTCCTTTTTAAATGCGATCTAATTTTTTCACCACCCCTGCAATCCGGGCAACGACAGACAAGTACCTGGTGCGCGTAAGTCCACCCGCGATAAGAAACCAAAAGACACTTGCTGGTGGAAATGATTGCATTGCGAAGTGATCCTCTTAGATTATTCGCCTATTGCCGCAAAGGCCTTTGAAAGCTATTTACGGTATGCCAGGTTGGCGCACGAGGCGCATGCATTTCCATTCATTCTTCGGGGAACATCGGTTCTTTTTTGGGAGGGCGGACTACGTTTTTAAGTACTCCAACAGACTAACTAAACGGTCCGCGGTAAATGTGTTACGCCGCGGGATTGGAGACAGTTGAGGCGCCAGCCGCAATCCGCTCTCCCTCAAAATGCTCGTCGGGCCAAACTAAGCCGAACCGAACCCAAATACAAGGCCTTTGAAGCGACCCTCGCCGCGTGAGGCTGAAGCAGCCCGAGGGTTTACAAATTCCCGTAGTCCTCCCTGCGGAAGGGAGAGGATTTGGAATTGCAGTACTCCCCCACGACCACGGCGACGTGGGGACAATGCGCCAACCCAGCCTCCCTTTTCCGTTACTTTTTCCTCGTCATGGCCGGTGCCCGACTTCTTATTCTCTGAAAGCGATCTCCATCGAAACCGAATTCCCCATTTCTACCTCCCTCTGACCATTTTATCCCTATCGGTTTTACCATAACGTCTCAGATGGAAACGGTATAAACATTCAAACAGAGCATTTTCACGAAAGATTAAAAAATAATACAAAGAAACAGTTCATACACTACCCCTCTCGGGAGGGTTGTCTTCTTAGTGATAAGCACGCCTGCCACTCATCATACTCTCTCTCTCTCTCTCTCTCTCTCTCTCTCTCTCTCTCCCCTTTTCTAACACCTTTCGGAAGCTTTTTCTCTTTTCTTTCTTCTTCTTCTCTATAATCGCTTTCTTTCTAGGGCTCTCTCTGTGCGAAGAGATCGGCGCAGTCGGGATTTAGGTATGATCCGTTTGCTTTTTAATTCAACGGAAACGGATTCTTCTTCTTCTTGTTTTCTGTTTTCTCTTTACGTGTTAGATTTGGAGTGTTTGCTAGTTTCAATTTGGCACATAGACGTTGCTGATTTGGTCGGATCTTGTGGAATTTGAATGAAGCAGCCTGTTTTCCTTCCAACGTGTCGATTTTGTTTGTTTTTAGTGGGTTGTAGTTGTTGGATTGTTTTTTTTTCCCGGCGCCTTTAGTTTTATCCCTTTTCTTATGTGTTGCTCGACCGTTTCTGGATACCCGGGATTCGGTTCTTGGGTTTTAGAGTGGATGGATCTCGGTGGTTTTGAGTCGTAATTCGGCAGTTCTGCATTTTTCCTCTCAGGAATCATTCGAACTTGGCTGTAATTTTGCTATTCTTTGTTTGGATTGTATATTTGATTCATTTTTCTCCTGAATTAATGAAGCCGTTGATTGACAACTTTCTTCCCTTGAGTGCCTGCTGCATTTCAGATCGGCGTAGCCATATTTTGGATGCATTTCCACAAAAATCTGTTTGGTTTCTCAGGCTCATCGTTTGCAATTGATCCTGTTCTTGACATTGATGCTGGATCTTTAGTGACCTTGAAAACTTTTTTTTTTGTCTGCGAAATGGAGCTCTGGCTTTGTTTTCCGGGTGCATGCATCCAAACGACCCATGAAGCACATTGGATTACTTTCCATTGTGTGCCAAACTGTCAATTTGTGATCAAAGCAGGGACCATGAGCATGAACTCACTACCTGAAACGAGACTTGATTTGTAAATGGTTGAAACCACCTTCAGGTAAATTCTCATTTCGTGTGGCTATGCCATGCATTCTAGGAGGAGTGCAATGAACAGCCATACTTCTGGAAGACATAGCTGATTTTAAAATTCAATGGAGCTTCTATTTCTTCCGAATAAACTTTAACAGCCAAGATAATTCCCTGCATCCTTCCATTTAGCTCATTGTTTCCAGGCTTCTTTTGAGTAAGAAGCTCAATCGGAGAACATTTAAGAGATGCATGTCTTCCTTCCTGATTTTACTTCTGTAGTCTTATGTCATAGATTGCTGAAGTAAAGTAGCTATT
>JAYJMB010024477.1:24948-37499 GCA_036873735.1 Pouteria campechiana
TTAAGAGATGCATGTCTTCCTTCCTGATTTTACTTCTGTAGTCTTATGTCATAGATTGCTGAAGTAAAGTAGCTATTTTGTTTATATTTTATTGAAGTTTTATTAGGTTTTCTATGCATTATGGAAATTGGAGACTGTTACTTGACTGGTTGCTTCAATGAAAATGAACTGTGCTTCTTTCTTCTTATAATGTCATTGTACGTAAAGAAGGGAAGCTGTTGTATATTTCTAAATTGAAACTTTAAGATGCATAACTTCCTTTGTAATTTTACATGTTTCATTTATAGTGCAGATTGCTCATGTCAGGCCACTTTTTGTAATCTCCAATGAAATTTTATTTAGATGTATTATGATTTATGACAATTTAGAGAACATATTTCACTAGTTGAATGTTCAGGGAGTAATGTCCCTCTTTCATATAATTCTGTTGACGCAAAGAGAGCAAAGCTATCAATTGTGCAGGATTTTTACAAATGATGATTTCATTTCAGGATCTATCTCCTTACCTTTTCCAGCCAAAGTAGGCAGGAAGTGCTTCAAGTTCCAAGAGCAATATGGCTGTCTCCATGCGGGACTTGGACCCAGCTTTTCAGGGAGCTGGACAAAAAGCGTATCCTTCTTCATATAAATTACTTCAATGGAAATGTCTCTTTTTTCATTTCTATTTTTCTGTCTATGTCTAAGATTATTCATTTCTGTATTGCTAGAAACACTACGGAATCAGAAGTCACTGTATGCAAGCTTCTATTGTGAACTTATATGATTGCTACCCTGTGACATTTGTTTGACATTGACCTTGTCATTGCTTCAACCATCAATGTTCAAGTTAAGCATCTGTACATTATTCCTATATCTCATGTTTTTATTTATTGCTTTTGTGGCTTGCTGGGAAAGCTAAAAGAGAAATGAAAGACTAAATACTTACAATATTCTTAGTTATGTTTTATTGTTGAAATTTTGTATCTCCGCACTGTGATTATGGTTGATAACTAGCTGGCAATGCTGATTCTTGATCATTCTATTTTTGAAGGCTTTTGACTTCAAACATTGGCACCATTTTTCTCTTGCTTAAAACAGTTCCTGATACTGATACAAAGGAAATGATTTTCAAATATTCTTTAACAATTTGTTGCATGCAATTAGACAGTCAAATATTATAGAAATTGTGTACAACATGCACCTTTGCTAGGTGGATATCTGTAAGATGTTGCGCTTCAGGAAAAAAAGAGGTAAAAATGAAAAATTGATTGTTTTTGCTTTTCAATCATGCATCGCGTTGAAAAATCTCTTTTATGTAGCTGGCGATAACTTTCTACTTAAGTTTTTTGTCATTAAGTTAGGATGCTCAGTATGAATTGGTTTTCAATCTGACAATGCAACCCATGGTCTAATTCATGATCTTTGTTTATGGCGTTGCCTCCCACTATGGTTAAACCATGCTCCAGAATGGGAGACTTTCATTGTTGTTAGGTTACATATCTGATTACTTTTGGCATTGCTTTCTCTTACGTGGCTATGCTTTGTTTTGTTTGCTTCACTGATATTCATCTGCATCAACTGTTATTATTTTTATGGCTTTCTTGGTTATCTATTGTGCATGGTTTGTAGACCTTGACCATCTGATAGTGGAATGGAGATTTGGCGTATTGAAAATTTTCATCCCGTGCCTGTTCCAAAATCTTCTTATGGCAAGTTTTTCACTGGAGATTCATATGTGATTTTGAAGGTAAATTGTCATGTTTCTGATTTTTTCTCTCACTGTTTCTGTTTTCAGCTATTCAGTTTATGTTTGATGCACAATCCTACAATAAATTTTGGTAACAAAATGGTTTTTTGTATTTATGAACCTTATTCTATGCAAAATTACAAGTGTTTGTTTTCTGTTTGCATAGTAGTTATTTGACATCCATAAGTTGGTAACTCTTCACTGAGAAATAGGTTATGGTTACCTATGAACCTCACTGCAGTATCATTTCAACAACCAGGGCTACATATGTTCCTTTTCTCGACTAGTTATGTGAGAGATGTGTGCTCATTTGGGAGATTTGAAATTGTTGTGATCCATGTAATTGCTAAGCAGTCCAGATGCACACTCGTATTCCCTAGAAAAGGTTGTTGCAATGACCATAATTGGGAAAATTATTGGCAACATTGTTACTGGAGGTTTCTTTTTATTTGAGGCTGCCTTAGTGTTTATTTGCCTGATAGGCTGATACATCTTTTTTCATTGACTGGCAAGAAAATGTCAGATAAGTTTGTAATTCCTTGATATCTTTCCTTTTTGTGACTGGCAGAATGTTTTCCAAGAACACAATATGTTTATGGATTATTAGGTTTGGGATTGTCATTTTTCAGAATGTTTTGCAAGAAACCAATATGTTTATGGATTATTCAATTTGGGGTTTTCAAGTTCCTGTCTCTTGGATGATCTTTCAAAATATTTGCACCCATGTTTTATGTTGATATTTTCAATTTTTGGTGCGATTCTTTCTGAAATTTTCTAATTGTTCTCTTTGTGCAGACAACTGCCTTAAAGAGTGGTGCTTTTCGTCATGATATACATTATTGGATTGGCAAAGACACAAGCCAGGTGATCTATTCATTCCCTCTTTAATAAGATATATTATCTATTTTTTTTTTACTTCAACATCAATTGTAACGTTACACAAGCAGGCATTCTTTTTTATTGCTAATTATTAACTTGTGACACAAATAGGATGAAGCTGGCACTGCAGCCATCAAGACCGTAGAGCTGGATGCAGCTCTTGGAGGACGTGCTGTTCAGTATCGGGAGGTACAGGGTCATGAAACTGAGAAATTTCTGTCATATTTTAAGCCATGCATTATACCACTAGAAGGTGGGGCTGCATCAGGGTTCAAGCATCCTGATGTTGATGAGCATCAGACTCGGTTGTATGTCTGCAAAGGAAAACATGTTGTCCATGTAAAAGAGGTAAGTTCATTCATTTATCTAATAATTCCACAATAATGTCCTTGCTTCCCATTCTTTTTATTTTTTATTTTTTAGTTTATGTTCTCTAACAGTTGATGTCCACGGGATCAGGTTCCCTTTGCTCGATCATCTCTCAACCATGATGACATTTTCATATTGGATACCAAGTCAAAAATTTTTCAGTTCAATGGATCTAACTCATCTATTCAAGAAAGGGCTAAAGCTCTTGAAGTTGTCCAGTTCATCAAAGACACTTACCATGATGGGAAGTGTGAAGTAGCTGCCATTGGTAAGTTGGAGTTTTTATTTCAAACCTTAATAGAGAGTGATTGAATAATTGTAATAATTTAATTTTATTCTTTTGGACATTTTACAAAGAGGATGGAAAGTTGATGGCTGATGCTGAAACTGGAGAATTTTGGAGTTTCTTTGGTGGCTTTGCTCCACTTCCTAGAAAGGCTCCCGTTGATGATGATAAGCAAACAGAAGCTTTTCCAACAAAGCTGCTTTGGTAATCCTTCTTCATTGAAAAGTTTGTTTCACATTCTTCACCATATTTATCTACATCTGAAAGTCTCTTCATTTGACGGAAGAAACCAAAACTTTGAGAGAAATATGTGGGTTTAGACTTTGCTTCATGACTTTGACAAGAATAAATTGTGGCTTTCCAGTGTTGAGAGAGGCCAGGCAAAACCTGTTGAGACCGATTCCTTGAAAAGGGATTTGCTAGATACAAACAAATGCTATCTGCTAGACTGTGGAGCAGAAGTTTTTGTGTGGATGGGCAGAAACACTTCCCTTGATGAGAGGAAAAGTGCAAGTGCTGCTGCTGAGGTACCACACTGGCTGGCTTGTCAAATGTAATTTTTTTACCCTGTGAATTTGACTCTATATCAAGCCTCATGCTTGTTGCATGCTGTCTTTAATTTCATTGAACAGGAGTTACTTCGTGATCCTGATAGGCCAAAGGCTCACATTATTCGCATTATTGAGGGATTTGAAACAGTGATGTTCCGCTCTAAATTTGATGCATGGCCACAAAAGATTGATGTGACTGTGTCAGAGGATGGTAGAGGCAAGGTTGCAGGTCATTCTCGTGTACTATAGTAAATTAGTCATGTCCACCATTGTGGCCTAACTGCTAAAACTTTTATGCGGTTAATATTGATGCTGCTTATTTTTTATTAATTTGGCAGCACTGCTAAAACGCCAAGGATTTAATGTGAAGGGCCTCCTGAAAGCTGCACCGGTGAAAGAAGAACCTCAACCATATATTGATTGCACTGGCAATCTGCAGGTGCTATTATATCATTCATGCTCTCTACTTTATTTTATCTGCTACATATTGATCTGTTGCTTCTTTTTTCCCTCTTCTTTTCCACTTTTGTTTTCTGGTGTTTATAATGCTGTTTATTGCATTCCTTTGTGAGCATGCATGTGAAAGATACTTTTGTGGTTTTCTTGAACTAATTTTTTCCTTTTATAGGACAATCTTTTGAATTATACATATGAACAATATTATGATACTAGTAACATTGTTTTCTTTTCTTTTCTTGTTTTTTGAGGAATATAGTAGTTGGTATCATGACTAGGCTGAATGATGCTGATAAATAAATATGATTTCTAACTATCGTTTCCAGCTTGGATGCACAGGTTTGGCGTGTGAATGGCTGGGAAAAGATACTTATTCCAGCTTCTGAACAGTCAAAATTTTACAGCGGAGATTGCTATATCTTTCAGTACACATATCCTGGCGATGACAAAGATGAATATCTTGTTGGAACCTGGTTTGGAAGGCAAAGTGTTGAGGTGAATGAATTTTTCTGCATCTTGTAATTATATGAATTATAATAGCATAAAGGGCACAGCATTGAATTCTATAAGCTGTGCCAAACAACGCCTTGCCATCTTAAATTCATATTTAACGGTTAATCAAACTTAGTTGCTGCCTCTAGCAATAAAGCCAACTTTATCAAAGATATAGGTGCTTAACCTGTTTTTGTGTCTGACTGACAGTTAACCATGCTAGATTCTAGTATGCCTTAAGACTGGAAACCATGGCCCAGCTTATATAAGATATTTGGGCGTAAGAAATGATGAACAGGCCCATGCAAAGTCTGCATTTTGTATGTGACTGCCTGCAAATTATTGGTGCTGCTCAACCAAGTTAACTAGCAGAACTAAAAAGCCAAAAATACATCCCGTGATTATAGCCTTATCTCAACAATTCCTTTTATGCTTTTCTCTTTATAAATATAAATTTTTTATTGAAAATTTTCCTAAAGGCTTGAACCTGGTACCCCTGCTTTCTTACGTTAGGTGTTGACTTCAAGCTACACAATAGTTTGGTGATAAAGACCTTATTTGGTCAAATATGATGGATATAAGGATGACTACACCCAATTTTGAAAGATGACCAATGAGAAGAAGAAGAAGTCACCCTTGATTCTACACCAATCTGATCCAGTTAAATGAGATTCAGATGAGCAGATAAATTTCCTGATCAGAAGGAGAGAATAATTGGCAAGACTTGAAAAGGCCTTCTTGGGCCTGCATTCTCCCCTGGCATTGTGGACTAATCTTCCACTTCTGCTAGCTACAGATACACAATGAATTTAAGTGCACAATTTTTTCAGCTTCACTTGTGTCATAACACAGAGGAGGACCTCTTTGGGTCCCCATCTCTGCCCTCTTTTCTTCCTCCACCTTGGCTGACCATTGATTCTCATGTAGGCATACAATGTCTTTTTGATAAATTCCCAATCACTGTTATGTACCCTTCTTGCTATCTTTAGTCAAAATCCCTGGTCATACAGCTGTCTTCCATCCAATTCCTCCACCCAATTTGTGTATCTGAATTATCTCAAATGGCTGACCAATCTCCATTTGCTCTGTATCATTAGGTCTTCTTCTATATGGCTGTACTTACTCCTATGGATCTTCTCATTGTTGGTTTTGTCCTTATGTAATCTGTTCATATATGGCACCCTCATCTTTGCAACATCCATTTGATGTTCTTTCCAGCTCTCCATTGCAAAAACATTCCCATTCAGAATAATCTGTTGTCATTATCCCTAATTACCGTTGCTTGCCCAGCTATAATATGGCTTTAACAAACCTTTTTCACAAATCAATCCAATCAAAGTTCATCTTGCTAAGCAAATACTTCATCTGTGGTCTCACTTTCTTTATCCAAATCCTGTTATCTATTTACCATTTACTCTTGTTACAATTATGAAATCAAAGCTTCCTGTAATAGTGATTTTATCAATTCTTTGGATCTCCCCATCTCTCTCTTTTATGCTTGTTCTCAGGTCTTTTAGCAAGTTCTGTTTTTTTTTTTCTTCTTCTGCTCCTGCCCCAATCCTAGTAGGCTATTCTTTATTTAATCCTCTGTACACCCAAATATCATACTCATGCTCTAAGCCTTAACCCAACTGTTTAGGGTCAACTTTGAACAAGCTTACTCCTGAGTTCTGGCTAGTGCAGTTCATTGTCTCTATTTCTCACATAATCATCTATCCTTCCTCCCCTTCCACCTGCATTTCCCATTTAATGAACCATTGAATTTTCATTGGCAAAGCTAATATCATATTGTGCTCAGTGAGACCTTTTGTTTTCATCTGCCAGGCTCTACTTCTGTGCTTGCAAAGTTCTTTTTGTGTTCTTTGGATGTGTTTTGGAAGTGCATAAGCTTGTGTACTACTATGATGTACATGGAAAATTTTCTTTATAATAGTAGTTCATTTCTGTGATTGTTACTGATGCCTTTGGAGATAATCGATCGATGCCAATTTCATTGATGCCTTTGATTTCCTTCCTATCAAAAACTATCTTACGCAACTCAAATTTATAGGAAGAAAGGACTGCAGCACTTTCACTGGCCAGCAAAATCGTCGAATCTCTGAAGCTGCAGCCTGTGCAGGTATTATCGTCTACTTTGGCTTAGATTTTTTTTTTTTTTTTTTTTTTTGTGTGTGCGCGCGCACCTGTGTACCCCCCCCAACCCCCGCGCACGCACGCCCAATTCACAACCTTTAAGCTCCCACTTTTTATTCATTGTTTACTGAAAATGCATTTACAGGCTCGCATCTTTGAAGGCAAGGAACCTATCCAGTTCTTTTCAATCTTTCAGAGCTTTATGACATTTAAGGTCTGTTAGAAGTAGTGAGATTTTGGTATTTAATCCATCTAAAATCTTGTTCTGAATCTTCTGTGACCTATATAAAGACTGATTGATTGAAACTTCACAGGGTGGCGTTAGCTCTGGATATAAGAATTATGTAAGAGAGAAGGAAATTGAAGATGAGACGTATGCAGAAGATGGTATTGCATTGTTTAGAGTTCAAGGTTCAGGCCCAGATAACATGCAGGCTATTCAAGTGGAACCTGTATGTCCTATTCTATGTTTTCTTTTATTTCAAAATTTCTTGTAACATAGGATTTTTCAGTATCTTTTAAGATCCAAGTAAATTTACAAAAGAAGGAAAATACAACAAGGAATCATCTACAGCAAAACCCAAGGGAAATGCCATTGCACTAAGAAACCCAAATTCTTTCTAACGTCACAGAGTCCCACATTATATGAAACTTAAAAAATTTGCCATCACTCATTCCTGAATACCTGACTGTTCCTTGTCAACCATGATGAATGCCTGCTAGTAGGATCTCTGTCTGAAAGCCCTTAAATCAACTTTGACGGGTTGGGCATTAAAATCCTTGATCAACTTTGACTGGTTGGGCATCCTAAGTCCCAACCCACTTTCAGAAAGCATTCAAATGAAGCAAGGCATCACACCATATTAAGCTAAGAAAAGGAACTTCCTATGTTTTGTCAGCAAAATAAAAATGAATGAAGACACAGTCACTTGATTTTAATCATTTAGATGCACCAGACAACGAACCATTGACAATAATCAAATTTCTTCTATGCAAAATATGCAGCACAAGGAGTTTGTTTTTGAGCGCTGACCAAGAAAATGCTAAGATTCTTTGGTGATCTCTAACTTTTCATAACAATGAAGGAGCATCTTGTGTAGAGGTGAAGCCTTTGGTCCCATATAGAAAGATCTAACTGAAAAAATTTATATTTCTCCTGACACCAAACCAATTCCCCTCCTGATTCCAGGAAAGCTGAACCAATAAAACCTTGGACCTTATCTGTGAGATTAAACAAAATTGGAAAGGCCAAAGCTAGAGGACAATCCCTGAACCACATATCTAGCCATAACTGCACCTTGAAACCACCCCTTGGCTTCAACTTTTATCATTGGATTGAACAATTTTGCTACTATTGAGGGTGTCTAGTATAGAATTCCTCACTTAGGGGGAGTCATATAAAAAATAGTTCATTCTCTGATTTCGGGAACTTCCTTATTTAATGATTGTTCTAGGCCAACTAACAAGATTTATATTTTTATCAGGTTGCATCATCTTTGAATTCCTCCTATTGCTACATATTACAAAATGGCTCCGCTGTGTTTACATGGTCTGGAAACCTTACTACCTCGGATGACCAAGAGCTGGTGGAAAGACAACTGGATCTGATTAAGGTTTGTTCTTTTTTAGTAGAGCTTTAGTGTCTTCAGATGGTTGATTTTCTCTGAGAGGACCTGTCACTATGGTTTGGCTGAATACTAAATCCATGTTTTCTTCTAGTGAAATTGCTCATGTATTTTATGGATTACATAAAATTGTTAGTGTTCACTTAGTCATTTAAAAACAAATTAGGGTGTTTCCTTGCACAAGTCATTAACTGAGTTGATGACTGTTTGCAATATTATGTTATGCCTATTGAGTCTGAAACTTCAGGATATTTCTGTAGTTTGGCATGGTATGTGCATTTTATTTGCCAGTAGTATGTAATCTTGTACTGATGATAACTTCCTAACCCATTAGCACTTTAATTTTGGAACTGAAACTGGTAGCATACCTTTGTGTTTCCTGATATTTTATTTATTTGCTTTTTCCTTCTGTATTGCGGCCACCATATCATATGTTTCTTGATGGTCATGCTGCTTGATTTCCTGGTGGTTATTCTGGTATAATATCCCCACCAATCTTGTGCAGCCCAATGTGCAACCCAAACCTCAAAAGGAAGGTTCAGAAAGTGAACAATTCTGGAATTTGCTTGGAGGTAAATCTGAATACCCCAGCCAGAAGATAGCAAAAGAAGGAGACAGTGATCCTCACTTGTTTTCTTGCAATTTCTCAAAAGGTTGGAGGACTTTTTTTCTGTTAAGTTTCTTTATTTACTTTTCTGTTGATGGCCTCATTGTATATTTATTTTATACCTTATAAATGTGTCTAACGCGTGTGGTCTTTGTGGTATTTTGTCAACCAATTTGCTTCCTACACATTTGCGGGGCAGGCAATTTAAAGGTGAGTAATTTGGAGTTTCAGAGATTTTTCTACTCAATGGATGTGTGGCATTGTTGTTCCTTTTAACATTGGCTTCAAGGTTAAAAATCTGTTTTTTCATATCATTTGTTCTACCATTTTTGCAGGATCATTCCATTTTATCCATTTTGAATTCATAATGGATTGATACCCACATCTTCAGTGAAAATGATGATGACCCATTGAGTACTAGTTTCCTAGAATAGCCTTTGTTTTTGTAATAGCACTGAAAAAAATGTTTGTTGCCACTGCAGGTGACAGAAATATTCAACTTCACCCAAGATGATTTGATGACAGAAGATATATTTATTCTGGATTGTCATTCAGATATATTTGTTTGGGTTGGACAACAAGTAGACTCTAAGAGTGTGAAGGAAGCGTTGACCATTGGAGAAGTACAATATTTTTCTTTTGTATTTTTTAAACTAGTTAACTGCTTTCAAATCATTTTCTTGTTCAGGTTGCTAATTCTTTTTGTCCCCTATGTGACAGAAATTTCTTGAAGGGGATTTTCTATTGGAAAGATTATCTCGAGAAACTCCAATTTTCGTTGTGACAGAAGGGAACGAGCCTTCCTTCTTTACACGCTTCTTCACTTGGGACTCTGCAAAATCAGTGGTAACCCACCATGTGCTCTAAGAGTAACTTGACACATTTAAATTATTTGACTGTGTACTTTTTGTTAGCTGTTTACAGTATTCACACTTTGTTTTGCTTTATTTTTTGTGGTCTGATGAGTTCTACTGCCACATTCCTTTCATCTTTATATTCCCTATAGGTTTTGCATATTATTATTACTAGTTGGAGGCTCTTAACATTTCCTTATGCTGACAGATGCATGGCAACTCATTCCAGAGGAAGCTTGCAATAGTGAAGAATGGAGTCACTCCAACTTTAGATGTAAGCATAATTCCTTCATTTTAAAGGCCTCAAAGCAGTTGCAGAGTTTTTTGTTTGGACTATTTGTCCTTTCACCATTTTCATCCTTGCAACATTTTGGCTTTTCTTCATCATTTACTTTCTTTTTTGCTTCCTTGGGATTGCATGAAGTGGAGTATTGAGGCTAATATGCACTTCATCTATCAATGGATGATAAATTCTTGTGCCTTCTCCTTTATTTGTAGTATATGCTTGTACTTTAATGATGCAGCTTGTATTCGTTCTGTTTTGAGGTGAAGAGGTGCTCTCTAATGAAAGGATTTTCTTTTTCTTTGAATTTATGGTGTTTCTGAATAGCATATGTTTTATGTAATTTGCTGAACTTCTAATTTTCGAATGATTAGAAGCCCAAAAGACGAACACCAACATCACATGGAGGAAGGTCTAGTGTGCCAGACAAATCCCAGCGTTCTAGAAGCATGTCTTTCAGTCCTGACAGAGTTCGTGTGAGAGGCAGATCCCCTGCCTTCAATGCCCTGGCTGCCAACTTTGAGAATCCAAATTCTAGGAACCTTTCAACACCACCTCCAGTTGTGAGAAAACTTTATCCAAAATCTCTGACTCCAGTTTCTGCAAAACTGGCTCCCAGGGCAGAAGCAATAGCAGCCCTCACTGCATCTTTTGAACGTCCAGCTCCACGGGAGACTATCATTCCACAGTCTCTTAAAGGTACAGTGATTAATGTTTAATTATGGATCATTAACATGCCTCTCATTGCTAGGAACTGATTGTTTGAACATTGTTTCTTATGGGTAAAGTGAGCCCTGAAGCACCTAAATCAAAACCAGAGGTAGATTCCAAGGAGAATAATAATTCCATGAGTAGTAGAATTGAGGCCCTGACAATACAGGAAGACGTGAAGGAAGGTGAAGCTGAAGATGATGACGGGCTCCCTTCGTTTCCTTATGAGCGCTTGAAAACAACATCCAGTGATCCAGTTACAGAGATTGATGTGACCAAGCGTGAGGTAAGTGAGTTATTCATTTCATAACATAGTAAATCTGCACCTGTAATCCAGTCTAAGTTTCTTATGTTTTGCTGGATTCAGAATTATCTGTCTTCAGAAGAATTTAGAGAGAAATTTGGTATGACAAAGGAAGCATTCTACAAGCTTCCCAAGTGGAAGCAGAATAAGCTTAAAATGTCCCTGCAGTTGTTCTGAGACCAGCAAGTGCTTTTAGTTCTTGTCCCTTCAGCTGGCACACAGGCTGCCAAGAAACATGCCTGCAAATCTGTATGTACTTCTTCATGCAATTTTTGTCTCCTTTTCTGCCATTTGGTTTCTGAAAGGTTATTTGCATACCCCAACAGAATTGTTGGTGGGATCTCAATCTCCTTTGCACCATAACCTGGATATTTAAACGGTAGAAAATATGCACTGGCTAGTAGAGTGGAGTGCAGAAAATGCAAATCCCTTTCATGGGTCGTCTTTCCTACTTTTCTACATCTAATCAGAAAGTACAAGAGCTAGGATTTATTCTTTCACTTGTGCTTTGGGTTTTGAGCATCCATTTGCCTTGGTAAGGAGCAGCCCAGTCATGCCACAAAAATTTGTTCAAATGTCTCTTTTTGTTTTTTTTTTTCTTTGCAGAGGGACCCCAACATATGGGTGTGAAGGGTCAGCGTCAGTGCCTTTTTAGCTGCTTCTGCTCCCCAGGAATTCCATGCCATAACTGGTGCCTGCAATACCCGGGTTTCCTCATTTTTATTCCCATCTTGTTCGAACATCAAGTTTTTCGTTATTTATTAGCTGTTTGGTATTCTTTTTTATCACAGGTTTTGGTTGTGAGCTTGCAATTTTTTTTTCCTTCATTTTTTTTTAATTCAATTATTTCAACAGAATGAGTAAGAAAAACGAATGGGCTTGTGCGAACTTCGGAGACTGTATTTGTGTATTGAGGGATGGTGAAGAGCTTGTACAGCTGAGTGTAAAACATTTATTAGCAAAACCGACACACACCCTGGGTTTGTTTTTCGGGAATAAATTGCCTTTTCTTTCCATTTTTGCCTTTTTTTGCATTCAGCTTTCATGCTTGTTCCTTTGCTTTTGGCTCAAGAAAATTTCTTTGTAACGATCATGAGTTCTTGCTAAGGTTGATGTGACGAGGGTGCTTGGATCTTTGGTTCAATTTTGTTCTGCAGTTATTCGATTGCAGTGGCATTTGTGCTTGGAATGAATTGACAAATTATTCAGGGAATTTGATGAAATAACACGCTCCGTGTGGTTGCACCGGCTTCCGGTTTCCTCGGACAAACCGGT